>CM056570.1:13703600-13898600 GCA_029721515.1 Synanceia verrucosa | reverse complement strand
GACCAAGAGAAGGATTTATTTATTCTGGAAAGCTTGTTTCCTCATGCACCATGCTCAGCAGGAAGGGAGGGTAACAAAAAAATGTACCTAGACATGAATCTACGGTATGTGTCCTCTAAACTGTGTTTGTGTCACGTTGTTTCAGCTGGTGGACTTTGAGGCCATGACCACACCCAGCCCAGACAGCTTCAGTAAAACAGCAAAGAACTGGATGAATCTCAAGAGGTACCACAACAACAACACTCCTCCTTTTCCTCTGTCTGCTGTTTCCTCTTCTTTGCAGATACCTTCACTTTATTTTTTAATTTTCTTCCTCGACAGTTTACCAAGTTGGTACCAGAGTCTTCCATCTGTAGCAGAGACCTTCCCTTCCACCAGAACGATGATCGAGGTTCTCAACACAGACTCGTCTTCACACTGTCCAAAGAAGTCCTAACACAAGTTGAAACACAGGAGAGGATCTTTAATTCATGTCTTAATTACCGGAGCTGCTACACTGGGCACAACTTCTTCTGCAACACAAACTGCAACAAACTGGACCGCCTTCTCCCAAAAGCATTGTAGCTTTAATGGTTTAAATTTGGTATTTATAGTGTTACATTTGGCAGGTCTCTTGGTGCTAAATTTCCTAACGATGTTTAAGAGGCTTTTAGAGGTGATTACTTGACAGAAGAGACACAATTAATCTTCCCTCACACTTAACTCACAACTCTGAATTAGTATATTTTTAGTTCTCACACTCCCCTTATACTGGATGCTTTATAAGCATTTTTATGCATATCCGTTATGCTTACAGTATTATAATTAATATAAAAAAATAAAAGCCTCCAGGTGAGCACCACAACAAACAAAGCAGCAGTTTTTGACACACTGTGTCACCTTGCTCGTTTTAAAGGGATAATCTGGTTGTTAATATGAAGTTAGGCTGCATGAGGTACTTATAAATAGTCAGAATTTTACCCACTGCAGCAAAATAAAATCTGATGATGATGAGGATCTGAAACTCTTCAGAGCCACCAGACTCCATTCAAAAAAGCAGTCATTTTACCTCGCAGAACACGCTGCTTTATTCAGTGAGTTTGTGTTTATGTGTGACTTTAGTGTTTTAAAGGGCGAGTTACATAATAACACAAACAAACTAACTGGAGGCAGCGGTACACCAGCCTCTGTCTTCCAGGTTTTTGTCAAAGGAGTCTGGAAACTTTGAAGAAGAGAGAGTGTTTCTACACTGCAGCTGTTTGGAGAAGATGATGGGGAGCGTTGTGAGCGGCACAGTTTGGGATGCAGAAGCAGTTTGTGTCCAGCCTCCTCTTTTTCTCTGCTTTATAGGCCTCACCTCACCCCAAAAACAAGCATCAGCATGAGCAGTCTGCTGCTGCAAAGTCACCGTTACATCTCAGTTTTAGATCACTGTAAAATGGGATGTTACTTTGTTGTCCCGCATCTGTAATTGACACTAAAACTTTTTTTTTTTTTTTTTTACTTTTACTTTTTACTTATGCACACACACAGTCCAGCCTGTAAGCAGAGAAGTTGTGGGTTTAAAAAAAATGTATAATGAAACAAAATCCTTCAGGGCTATTGAATCCACTCTGAATACTTGAAGCAGCCTCTTTTTATTTAGTTTTCTCTGAAGAAAGGAAGTGTATTGACCCCGCTTTCTTTTAATGTAACCAATAAAGACGTTGGTATTAAGGTGGGTTGGCTGCTGAACTAGCGTGAAAACAACAGTCTGAGATTTTAGAGCATTTTCTGAGAGCCACGTGTTGCTTTTTATTATTATAAATTAGTTATTCAAGTGACTTATCCAGCAGAAATATCAAACATGTCCTGTTTCTCTGACTTTTATGTCATTATATATTTGAGTTTTCAGTGAGTTTTTGAGTTTGAAGACGTCATCTTGGCTTGTGGAAAATGTCCTTTTTTGATATATTTTTGATTCTCTCTTTTACTTTTACTTGCCTTGGCAGAGAAAACACCAAAAATCTAATATTATACAACAACTTGAGACCATTATTTTTGGCTAAAAATAAATAAATATACAATTCCTGTCTATGAAAAGAAAAAAAGGAGCAATAGGCAATAGCCAATATTTTTTCTGATGTTCCATATATCCATCAATTAAAAACTGATTTAGCTCTAATGATTAATTAGTAATGAAAATGATAAGTTGCAGGCTGAGCTTCATGCACTGTTGTGGAGAGTGTTCAGTGTGTCTAATATTAAAAAAGATAAAAAGCTAGTCTTTGAAAATGCTGTGAAGCAGCACATTTTCTTATTTAAAGTAAAAATCCAAACGCGAGCAACAGAAGTAAAGACTCCTGAATGTGCTCTGATGTCTCCCACTGTTGGATCTTAATGTGGAGGGTTAATTATTGGTGTTGGGGGGAACCACACCACATACTGTTATCAGTCCTTTTTTTTGATGCCATCACTCTCTGGGTTTTCGTAGGATCTCGTGGATTAAATTTGACTTCTCTGATAGTTGTGACTGACTTAATGCTGCAGGGCCACATTTCATGCTTGAACATTTCTGGAGAAAACCTGGAAAACAAACTGGATAAAAGAAGTTCCTGTAATCATCAGAAAGAAATGTTGGGTTTTCTGGTTGGTATTCTCTTTAGGGAAAGTTTATTTTAAAAAAAAAATCTGTCCACATGATTGAATCTTTGAAATTAAAGATGCTTTCATCTGTGAGTCACCAACAGATCCAAAATAAAAGAAAATCTATTTCATGATTGGAGATAAAAGGATTGATTATTATAAATGGGAATGTGATATTTACAACCTTATGAAAGAAAAGTACTTGTTTGACATACATCTTATTGACTCCTCAATGTCGGTTTAAGCACAAGTCTTTTGAACAAAGTTTTCCTTACATTCTTTATATTAGAGGCTGAAAGTTACTGAAAGTCACCTCAGTGCTGCAGTATTTCTCAACTGAAGGTCCGCTTTGCTTAGTTTGGTCCACTAAATACGAACAAATCAATAGCATCTAATTTATTTGCTACATTACTGACAGTCTCCTTTGTGTCACTTTTTCTTTTTCGTATCAATGATTGTCATTTTCTTCTCTTCTTTCTTGCACTTGGTGACCGGGTCATGATGTGATATGGTGTGCTCTCAAAGTTTAAAACTTGAAGGAGGGATTTGTCATTGAATGAGTGAATGATTGTTCAGCAGTCAATAAAACTGGTTGACAGTTTTAACCAGCTCTGTCCTTCTTTTTATATATCATCTGTCATTTTCCCAGAAATCTATGGAAGCCACTTCTGCTAATATGAGAAAACAGAACTATTTTTAATTATCTGTATTTATAAAGAAAAAGAATCAGTATGATATTTGATAAATGCTAATGTCCGACTTTGGAAAGTTTGTGGTAAAGTTTGTCTCACTAAGGTTTGACACACTATGTTGAAATGTCAACTTTGTAAATAGTAGTTAAAACTTTGACCTAATATTTCATAACTCCAATTTAATAATTCATGTTTTACTTAATATCTCATAATTTATGTTCACCTGAGGCTTGTAGTTTCTTGCCACTTTCCAGTTAAAGCTTTCATGTGGTACACGTGCTGTGTGATCCACAGTATGTTCTGTAGAGCACACTTATTTCCATTACTATGTGTAATTAATTTATTTTACATATTTCTTAGTAGAACAGAACATAATGGCAGGTTTTTCAGTGTCTTCTAAATAATGTTATGTAGAGTATGTTAGGCATTATGCATATACAAGGTTAGGGATGCAAACTGCTTTTGTTAATGAACACAAAAGCAGGTTCAGAGTGATGTGAGGACATCCATCCATCTTCTACCTCTTATCCTCATAGGGTCATGGGGGTCTGGAGCCTATCCCAGCTGTCTTAGGGTGAAAGGCAGGGTACACCCTGGACAAGTCTCCAGTTCATCACAGGACACAGAGACAGACAACCACTCACACTCACACTCACATTCACACCTACAGTCAATTTAAATTAGCCAATTAACCAAATTCCCATGCATGTTTCTGGATGGTGGGAGGAAGCCAGAGTACCTGTAGAGAGTGAAGACACTGTAAAATATTTATTTTATATAAAATTTAAATAAAATAAATAACATATACACATTGCTGTGTATATATTGATAATACTTTTGAGTTCATGATAAATATGGAAGTTACTGAAACTGATACAGCCACTAGGAGTTCCGCTTCAACGTCACGTGATGTGGTCACGTGGTCACTCGGCGTGCTCTTAGCTCACATGGCAGCTCGGTCAGTCAGTTGTCGGTGCTGATGAGGGAGACCTGGTGGTGATCATGGCTGTATCGGAGGAGGCTGCAGTCAGCTCTCTGACTCTGATGGTCAACTTGGGCAAAGTCCTGCTGCAGAATGCCAAGCAGGAGGCGGAAGGTAGGACTGATCTGAGTATCTGTAGCGACTAACTTCATTGAAAGTTTGAATGTTTTAGCGTGTTTTGACGTTAATACGGGCAACAGACACGCTGCTTATTAAGACTTCAACGCAGACTGAATTATTTCTCTGTTATGAGTAATTCGGCTTACAGGAGATTCAATGTAGCGCTTCATTTAATGCAATAATTATTCTACATACATGTGAATGTGAACATTAATAAAATTATAAGGTTGTGGTCCCAATTTGTGTTCCCAAGTAGATTATATGTAACCCGAATTGAAGAAGGCATCACAATAATTTGAATGCGATTTTTAGATTAGTTTTATAATTTATTTTGTCGTCCTAATAAACATAACAAAATAAAAATACAAGAAATGTAACAGGGATTCCGTGTGTGTATTTTACCACGTAGGATAAAACGTAAATCTTGGTGAAATTATCCCAATAACATACTTCTAGATAAATCTGCTCTCTGATCACCTCCAGTCATCGTGTTATGTTATGTACATGTAATTCATCTCCTTTTGAATATTTCATAAATTGGCGACAACACATGCTTTTTTGTGAGTTGTTAAAGCAGATCAGTGTGATCAAGTCACAGGTTTGAGGGTGTTGTAATGTAATTCCTTTCATACTGCTTCTTGCCAACACGATGACATTGCACAAATCTACTTGACTATTTACTGAGGCTCTTTTGTTCCCTCACAGCCTCCCTGGAGAGGTTTGTTCCACGTAAGATCACCACTTTACTGGGCCTGATCACAGCTGGAGCTGACCTCTACAAAAGGTGAGGGGCTTATTACTGAATTCAGCCAATCTGCTGCTGTTATCAAACTGTGACTATATTGTTATAATGTGAACTGTTACTGTTGAGCAGCCTCGGAGTGAAGAAGAGGAGTGAAGCAGAGGACATTTGGCAGAAGTATTATCAGTAAGTATGAGTAGGGAATCCTGTCAAAAGATGATAATAATAAATACCAGCTCTTATGGACATATTTTACACTATAAGGATGAATTAGGTACAAGACATTAAGGCAGAGGAGACAAACATGGGAACCCTCTACATTAAACCAAGCAGAAAGAACAGATAAATTTATCTTCCACAAAAACCATCTCACTTTGATCATGGGTGTTTGTGTGTGCTCTGCATGCCAGTGTGACTCTGGTTCCTCTAGTTAATCACTGTGTCATTGGTTAATTAATGTGAAAATGAATGCTCAGTACTCAGATTTTTATTTATTCTTTCAGTTGTGCAGCCATGAGAGAGCAGGTGGAGGAACTTTTCCAGCTGGAGGTCTGTATGTGTGAACTTTTGGTATAAATGTAGCATATTGTGACTGAAATTCAGCAGAAATCATAGACATATTTAAGAGAGATTGACTGGGTACCACACCAGTGTTGCATGCTGTGGTTCGATGTCAATATAATAAAGCCTTAATATACAGGGGTTGGACAATGAAACTGAAATGCCTGGTTTTAGACCACAATAATTCATTAGTATGGTGTGTAGGGGCTCCTATTGCGGCCAGTACAGCATCAGTTTGTCTTGGGAATGACAGAAACAAGTCCTGCACAGTGGCCAGATGGATTTTGAGCCATTCTTCTTGTAGAATAGTGTTCAGGTCACGATGTGATGCTGGTGGAGGAAAACATTTCCTGACTCGCTCCTCCAAAACACCTCAAAGTGGCTCAATAATATTTAGATGTGGTGACTGTGCAGGCCATGGGAGATGTTCAACTTCACTTTCATGTTCATCAAACCACTCTGTCACCAGTCTTGCTGTGTGTATTGGTGCATTATCATCCTGATACACGGCACCGCCTTCAGGATACAATGTTTGAACCACTGGGTGCACATGGTCCTCCAGAATGTAGTAGTCCTCAGTAGTCCTTGGCAGTGCCCATCTAGCACAAGCCGAGGGAATGCCATGATACTGCAGCCCAAACCATCACCGATCCACCCCCATGCTTCACTCTAGGCATGCAACAGTCTGGGTGGTACGCTTCTTTGGGGCTTCTCCACACCATAACTCTCCAGAATGTGGGAAAGACAGTAAAGGTGGACTCATCAGAGAACACCTTTACTGTCTTTACCACACACTGGCACCATTGAAACCAACGTTTGGCATTGGCACAAGTGACCAAAGGTTTGGCTATAGCAGCCCGGCCATGGATACTGACCCTGTGGAGCTCCTGACGGACAGTTTTGGTGGAAACAGGAGAGTTGAGGTGCACATTTAATTCTGCAATGAGTTGGGCAGCTGTGGTTTTATGTTTTTTGGATACAGTTAGCACCCGGACATCCCTTTCAGACAGCTTCCTCTTGCGTCCACAGTTACTCCTGTTGGATGTGGTTCATCCTTCTTGGTGGTATGCTGACATTACCCTGGATATCGTGGCTTTTGATACATCACAAAGACTTGCTGTCTTGGTCACAGATGTGCCAGCAAGAGAAGCACCAACAATTTGTTCTCTTTTGAACTCTGATATGTCACCCATAATGTTGTGTGCATTGCAATATTTTAAGCAAAACTGTGCTATTACTCTGCTAATTGAACCTTCACACTCTGCTCTAACTGGTGCAATGTGCAATCAATGAAGTTTGACCACCAGGCTGCTCACATTTAGCCATAAAACCTCCAACACTAAATTGGCCAGTGTTTCACTTTCATTGTCCAACCCCTGTACAGTGTGTGTCTATTTCTACTTTAATTCTTAAGTATCTTCTACTCAAAGTCAAATGGCAGAACCACTTTTGTGTTTGTGGCATTAAAACATTTGATACAATTTGACTTAAATCACCAAAATGTGTTTAGTCTTTGTTTTTTGCTGAGAAACAAGAGCGCGATTGTGCAAGGTTCAGTTTTTGTTCAATGCTAGTGAACTATTCCCTTACAGCTGACACCGATGGGTTATTGTTGTTTTCATATTACTTTTGTATTTAATTTTTCTTTCGACCAGTCTGAGATTGAACTGGGATTTATTGTTTTCAACTCTTGTGTCTGCAGACCGAGTGGGACTCCTTCCTGGAGAGTGTGGACAGAGATCTGCAGATGACAGACGGACAGCTGTCAGGTGGACAGATCGCAGACAGCCTGAGCCCAGATACTGCGTTCACTGATGGACGGACTGGAAAGTGAGTTCACAGGCTGCCGTCACATCCTGATCTTCACTACTTGTGTTCTTACTGCTTTCATGTTGTGTTGTCTCTTTGTGCTTTAAAGGAGTGTGACTCTGGGTCAGTACCTTGGTCAGGGTCAGAAGCCGCTGCTGGTCCTCATCAGACATTACGGGTGACTGCCGTGACGAGACCACGTGGCCGAGCTGGAGGCCAGTCAGGTCAGTTAACCTTCGATCTGGCTGTAGTTATTCTTTACTGTTACTGTGTCATGATATGACGCAAAAACAGTTTGCATCCCTTTACCTTCTGATGTGACAGTGCACTTCAGGTCAGCCTTTACAGAGGTAAAGAATAACACCAGTTGTCCTCACTGTACATGGACGGAGGTATACCAAGAATGTCCAACAGCCATCAAGATTTCTGCAATGTTGTGATGTCACCACATATATCGTTTCACAGTAAACATTGTAAACATTGTATTTGTATTTCAGTTTATTTCTGGTTGCAGTGTGTGTGAGTGACAGGAAGTAGACATGACCCAAGCTGCTGCCTCATGACGCAACTAATATTTAGACAGAGGGTAAATACAGGCATGTACATACAGTGTGAGGAAAATTTTAGTTTTTCTTTTGTAAACATTACGACATAAACATGTACCAGTTCTCATGTTCTCCCTGTGTCTGCGTGGGTTCTCTCTGGTACTCTGGCTTCCTCCCACCATCCAAAAACATGCATGGGGATTAGGTTAATTGGTTAATTTAAATTGACCGTAGGTGTGAATGTGAGTGTGAGTGGTTGTCTGTCTCTATGTGTCCTTTGATGAACTGGAGACTTGTCCAGGGTGTACCCTGCCTTTCACCCTAAGACAGCTGGGATAGGCTCCAGCCCCCCATGACCCTATGTGAGGATAACTGAGAGAAAATGGATGGATGGATGAACCTGAAATTGATGATGATTATGGGACCCTCAATGGGCTTTTTCCAGTGTAACCCACCCTCTATATACACTGCCCGGCCAAAAAATAGCCACCAACTGGATTTAACTAAGCAAATAGGTACGAGCCTCCTATTGGATAATTACTGCAGGTTCAGCAACAATATGTGCTCAAAGAATGAGGTCAGCTGACTACCTGAATATACTGAATGACCAGCTTATTCCATCAATGGATGTTTTTCTTTCCTGATGGCATGGGCATATTCCAATACGACAATGTCAGGATTCATTCAGGACTCAAATAGTGAAAGAGTGGTTCAGGGAGCATGACGCAGAGAATCTTTGGGATGTGCTGGAGAAGGCTTTGTGCAGCGGTCAGACTCTACCATCATCAATGCAAGATCTTGGTGAAAAATTAATTCAAGACTGAAAGGAAATAAATCTTGTGACACTGCAGAAGCTTATTGAAACAATGCCACAGCGAATGTGTGCCCTAATCAAAGCTAAAGGTGGTCCAACGAAATATTAGAGTGTGTGACCTTTTTTCTTTTTTGGTGGCGAGTTTTTTTTTGTTTGTTTTTTTTTTCTTTTTTTTGGCCAGGCAGTGTATTATCTTAACGTCTAGATTCCCAGAGCAAATCAACAACAATCCTCCAAAATAAAACATGCAGAACAAAAGGAGATATATAATTACTTAATTAGAAGTATTTTGGCAAAGTTTTGAGGTACTAGTACTTAATATATAATAATAATATTAAATAAATAAATAAATAATATTTCCATTTATTTAAATGTCCTGTAAATGTTCTTCATTTATACAGCCCTTTACAACAACTGTTCAGTGAACCAAAGTGCTTTACAATACATAGTAAATAAAAGCAATTAAAAACAATGAGAACAATAAAAGCAATAAAATAAAAATAAAATCATAAAAATAAAATACTGGCTTAATGTTTTGTACTCCACTATGTTTCTGAGGCAACAGTGTACCTTTTTCTTCTTTTTTTGCTCCACTTACTTAAGATCTAGATTTTGACAAATGATCAACCATAAAAGGACGAGTGTGACTTTGTTAAACTACGCTAAGCTTAACTGTTTTGCTTCATCCTTAGCTTGAATGTTTTTTATTTTCTCATCTAACCTGCTGCAAGAAAGCAAATAAGCATATTCACCAACATGTTGAATTATTCCTTTAATTGGACTCCTTTATCTTTTTTTATCTGCTCTGGTTATGGGTCCAATATTTTTCCACAGCCTTGCAGCCACTACCTGCTGTGTTATATTAATAAATGACAAAAATGTGGAAAAAATGAGTATAATAGGTCATTAAGAAGCAAAAGAAACTTTTGTAAATGGTGTTTGTCATGAATTTCCCTTCGTTCTGTGCCTGCAGGCCGCCCTGGAGGCTCGGTCAGTGCGGGTCTTAGTGGTTTCTTTCGGCGGCATGGAGGGCGCTCAGGTGTGGCTGGAGCAGACCGGCTGTACCTTCGACATGCTGCTGGATCCTCAGAGGAAGGTGAGGATGTGTGTGTTCACCCTCTTCACCAGGACATCTGAATAACATGAAAGGGAAATTGTTAAAAATACAACTAGAATGAGATTACATCAGATGAGATGTGCATCTGCATTATATATTGTTGTGTGTGTATCAATGTTAAATGCTGGAGGACAGGTGCATGAAGCTAGAGGTAATAGTAGCACCAGACATTAGCAGATGTGAAATGCAAACAAGGGCAGTCAGCCAAATAATGAAGGCGGGAGGTTTTCCACATGCCACAGAGAAGCGAGCGCCAGTCTTTGCTTGTGTGAAGAATTAGAAATAGTTCTCGCTCAATCCAATGTGGCTGTTGCGTTTGTGCAGAAAACAGCTCTCATGTCTCTGCTGCAGGTGTACAGGAGTTTTGGCCTCGGCTCGTCCCACGCTAAAGTGATGAGGTTTGACTGTTTGCTGCGGTACTCAGAGTACGGCGCCGTGGACAGAGACTTCCCTGACGTCTCCCCTCACCTGCTGGAAGACATCTATCAGGTATGAGTGGTGCTGATTTAAGAGCCTGAATCTGTGATGTAATCCATGGAATTGTGTGCTGAAATGCAGAGGCAGGGCTGGAGACACAAGCTTCACTGCTGGACCTCTTATTAACTCCCCATTGCCTCCACTGTGCATAGTGATCATGCCTTTCAAATTAAGAAAAAAAAGAAAGATCCTCTTAAAGGGCCTGTATTGTGCTCATTTTCAAAACATCATCTTCCTTGAACTTTCAGTGCATTTCAATGGAATTTCGTTGCTCGGTGAAATCTTGAGTCCACGTTTACTTCCTGTCATTCACTGCAACAGGAAATAAACTGGTGCACATTTAGTGTTAAAATGCTAACAGTCTTAATAGTCTAAATATTATAGATTTTGACATGACAAATCTGTGGATTGAGTGTACTAAGAAGTAATACTTTAGTGGTGTGAAGGGTTAGGGTTAGGTAGGGTTGGGGGGTGGGGGGGGCACACACTGGTATTACTTATGGTTATGGGGACATTTGTTCACACAGTCACATTGTGGGGACTCACCGTCCTTATGGGAAAAAAATGCAGGTCCCCATAATGTCAACTGTTACATTTTAGGCTTAAGACTTGGAGAACATTTAATGTTAGTGTAAGGTTAGACTTTAGTTAGGGTTAGGATTACATGGGTAGTGGGAAGGGTTAGGATCTAGGAAATGAATGTAAGTCAATAGTAGGTAGTACTGTAACTGCACTATGACCATTCATAATGGTGCATTTGTGGGTCTGTGGCATGAAAATATTTGACAGCACTGATAAAGCACTGGAATCGGTCTGGACTTTGATCCTCTGTGCTTTTGTTATCTTAGAAACGATACTGCTGATTTGTCTCTTTTGTGTTTTTGCTGTTTTGTATACACCACTTTATAGTACTGTGTGATGGATGTCAAGATAAATGTATATATTTTCCATTCTATAGTTATGTATCTTTCGAGCTGTCAAAATTAGTGTATTAACTTGATTAATTGGTATGAACTTGCGCAACAGTAACTCAGAAAAACAGTAACTGAAATGTGCTGGCAGGTCATGAAGTAGAACTCCATTCAAAAAAAAATCAAGAAAAAAAACAACACAGTCGTAACTAACGATCAAACATGCTGATAAAATTAACCATTTTTTTCTGAATGTGTCTAAGCTTCTCCTGTAATTCGGCAAACAAATAATCCACCAAAGAGCATCATTAAAGTATTACTTTGTAATGTGAAATGGACGAAAAGGAAAAGAGAAAGAGATTCTTTTTTTTCATAAACAGCAGCTTATAATAACCTTATTTTTACTTAAATATTCTGGATGCAAAACAACAACAGTGAACACTAGAGAGTGCTCCCTTTTGCTTTACATTTGAGTCCATGTTGTTATAAAATGATGAGCTTTGATTTGTTCTAATATCTTTTTACAGATGGGAGGAAACTTTTTACTGGATGAAGCGGGGAAAGTCCTTCTTTGTCATCCGTCCAAAGTCCCCATGGACAGGCCGACTGTGAAGGCCATCCTGCAGGCTGCAGAGCCTTCAGGCTGCTCTGCCGACGCTGCGAAAGCTACATTCTGACTGTTTTCATCATATCACTGGACCGCAGAGGACGATCAGCTCTTTGACTCACGTTTTATGACGTCACGTCTCGCACTCATGACACCATGAAGAGATGTGTCCGATGCAGAACCGTGAAGAAGACAACTGATCTCCTTTGTCCTGTCAGTGATGTGATGGGAGCATTTCAGAGTCATTCGATATGAAGTTAATTATTTATATAATAATAACCACAGGTTTGTTCACAGTTTTAATGTAATGTTAGATAATATGCATAAGCAGCTTTGGATTTTGGCACCCCCAAGTGGCAGTGAAAGGTAAGGTTTATAATGGAAGGGACAAATCTTTGCACTAAGGAGGCTCAACATCAGGTCTGAAAAGTGACGCCAGTAAGGAAGTGCCTTAAACCTGCCAGCAGGGAGTGACTCTCTGATAACACATAAGTCCAATAAAAACTGATTCTGTCTTGATTCATGACCTCAGTAAACATGAGTTTATGGTCTCAGTCACTAGTTTTGATGTTCAGTTAGTAAATTCTGGTTGCTGATTACAGGTTGCTCTCTGTGTTTTTTTTTTTTTTTTTAACCTTGCCACTGTGTTTTCACATCATCGAGGTTGGTTGGAACATTTTGGCCCTTTAAAAACATCCTATTCAGTGTTTGGTTGCTCCAGTCTCTAGTGTCACCTCTGGTTGCAAAAAAAAACTAAGATGGCAACCGTAGTCTGCAACATCACAGTGAACAGTGAGTACAGCTGGGTATCAAAACTTAATGGCTTTTTGTTGCACAGAACATGTAAAAAGTGTTTGAATATCAGCTTTCTAATCTTGTTTTGTTTGATCATTTGTTCCTGATTTAAATCAAAATGCTGCCAATTTTAGACAGTTCCTTTACTGTTCAGCAAATCAGAATCAGAGACAGTTTTGTTGCTACCAAAAGAGTAAAATATGTTTATCTCTTCACGTGAGGTACCTAAAATCCTATCATCACTCAGCCTTACTGATAAGTCAGATCCCTCTTTTCTTGACTGATCAGAAAGTAAACACATCAACTTTTAGTAAAGATTTATGAAATAAACATTTACATTCAGTGTTTATGTACAACATAGTGAAGGACCCTGACTCAGGACACATTTCTATAGATATATTTATCATTTCTGGTGGCTGAAAATGGATTCAGAGGTGAGATCTTAACACGTTCTGGCCACAGACTGAAGAGTCAGCAGTTTATCCAGACTAAAGCAAAGCTCTGAAGAAGTAACAGAGAAGCACTGTTAACTCCTGCTAAGCCAAACACACATTGATTTATATCTTCAGTATGTGCTGAGTCTAAGGAAAGAAAGCCTCCAGCTTTTCAGGTTTTGCTCCTTTACGTTTTTAGCAGTCTGAGCAAATATGTGAGTCCTGACCGGTTTAACTTCAAATCACCGCAGTTTGATGAATAATCTAATATTTATAATACTATTATAATCTGATAATTATTATCAGATTAATAATCTGATATTATAATCTTGCGATGCAAAAAAAAATTATTTTACATACTAAACACTGCTACACTAGTTGGATATTGCATTAGCATATAGCATATATATATATATTACCAGTCTATGTAGGTTTTAAAGTGTCTTTTAAACAGCAATAAGTTATATAAAAATATAATGGATTTTTATTACTGATGATGATAGACTGGAGCTTAAAGTAAGGTGGTGAGAGAGTAAATCTGTGAGTTCATTTTAAAGGGCCACTCTGTCATCGAACTCGCACAGGTAGTTCATGGTTCGGTCACAGTAGTGGTCCCACCAGTCGCCGTCGTCTGATGACATCGCCACGCAGTTCTCCCGCCTCCCTCCATCAGGCTGGCTGGACAGGAAGTGCTTGCGCCATTGGAAGTACGAGACCCGCGTGCCGTCTTCGAAGAGGTACATGCCCTCAGATCGCAGGTCGTTGATCCCCAGCCAGACGGGCCAGTTCCCCGGGTGAAAAAACGACTTCACGTAGTCGGCGAGGGCCTCCTGCTCCTTGCGGTCGCGGGGCATCGCCATGCGGCCGCCACGCTCCAGGCACTTCCTGGATGCTCCAGCGTAGTCTTCCAGGCTATTATACACAAGATAACATTTGTATCCTATCCTGTGTCCCTTCTGGCAGCCTAATGACCAGAGAACACAAAGGAAGCTTGTTTAGCATTTAACAAAGAAATCAACAATAGTTTTTTTGGCCACTTGAGGGCAGCATGACAACCATTTAACACAACGCTGACATATTACCACTGTGCAAAGTTTATGTCTAACATAGCAGCAGACTTTGAAGTCGTGTTTGTACCAAAGTAACCGTGATACCTTCCAGTCTTCCCATCTCCTTGCGGTTGTCCTTGCTGTGCTGGTAGACTTCACGGATGGTGTCCTCCAGCTCCCCGACTTTAGCTGCCATGTTGGTAAAGAGGGACATCAAGAACAAGGAGACACATAAGAGTCAGCACAGGCCGTCGACCTGTTTCTTTCCTTTTGTTAATGTAAAGTATAATACATATACTGTGAAAGGATCCTGTCCATTTGTGATCTCACAAGAATACAATTTAGTTTTCAAGTGTGTCCCAATTTATTTCCAGTTGCAGGAAGTGAAGATGGACACTGTTGATGAACAAAAGCTCAATAAAATGAGCAAATAGAGTGTTTCAGACAGAGGGTGAACACTTTTCTATCCAGGTAATGAAAATACTTAACAACACATGGACATGTTCTATTAGAAATAGAAGTATAAACCTAAACTGAGCACAATACAGGAAGTTTAAACTCAAATGATTAAATGACTATAATGGTGTGTGTGTGTGTGTGTGTGTGTGTGGGGGGGGGGGGGTACACTGGTATTACTTATGGTTATGGGGACATTTGTTCACACAGTCACATTGTGGGGACTCACCGTCCTTATGGGGAAAAAAATGCACGTCCCCATAATGTTACATTTCAGGCTGAAGACTTGGAGAACATTTAATGTTACTGTAAGGTTAGACTTTGGTTAGGGTTAGGATTAGGATTACATGGGTAGTGGGAAGGGTTAGGGAAATGAATGTAAGTCAATGTAATGTCCCCACAATACACAAATACACAACGTGTGTGTGTGTGTGTGTGTGTGTGTGTGTGTGTGTGTGTGTGTGTGTGTGTGTGTGATATTTTAGCAGTAGGATGCGCCACATTTGAATTTCATTCATCAACCTGCTGGCTTTGTAGTTGATATGTAGATCAGAAAAAGTAAAAAAAAAAGTTTTGGTGGGAAGGGGAAAAGGTGATGAAGAAGAATGAGAAAGACGTGAAAGATCTGCAGAAGAACACGATGGTCTCACCGTCCATCCTGGTCAGACGGTCCATCAGCTGGCTGACTTTAACGTCCAGTGTGTAGTGACCAACATTGAGCTTGTGGATGGCCTGGTCCATACTAGCTAGTCTGGACACTAGTAGAGCACAGGAGGGAAGAAGAAGGCTTATTCTGTCTGTCTGTTCATGGGAAGCTGTGATCTTAAATGTGGAGACTCACAGACGTAGTTGTATGAGTTTTCAAAGTCTGACATGGGGCTGGTTGGCTCTGGTTCAGGCTCTGGAAGAGTTTCAGGAACATCTCCTCGAGCCTTCTTCACCTCAGACAGGGACGCCTGACACACACACACACACACACACACACACACACACACACACACACAGGTTGCTTCCACCACATTTAAGTTGTATGAGATCTAATGACACCAAATTCAGTTTCCCCACACAACTCACATATCAAACTCATTAGATTATATCCAAAATAGAAATCTGGATATGTCTCATCAAATTATCTTATAGTCAAAAAAAGTTTATCTGACTGACTTCATCAAGATTATATCTTTGGTATCTAATGGTAAAATATAATTATTGTTGTTATCAACAGATTTTCAAATTTACTTTTTATAAAAAAGCAGAAAAAATATCTAAGCACATTATTATTATTTTTTTGATTGAGATGTTAAATTCCAGATATTTCTTGTCATTCCTGAACAGAAAAATGTGTTTTAGTGGTTGTTTGTTATTCTGGATTCATTTCTGACTTCTCAGTGAATTCCAGTGTTCTGGATCAAATTTGGTCTAAAAATGTGAATTGAGTTTATATTCCTCACTCCTGTTCAAAATGATGACGAGTAGTGAACTCAGTGAGAAAGAAAGAGTCCAGATTAAAGCTCCTCATAATTTGTTAAGAATTAATTAATTAACCAGTAGCAGTATCACCATTATATCACCATATGTATCAACATGCTCCATCAAAGGGAAATGGGTGTTTTATTTTGAAATCTGACACACACACACACACACACACATATTCAGTCTTATTGGAGTAAAAACCTGCCATATGGATGTGCTCCTCTGGGTGTATCAACAGAAGTACTTTAAAATAAATTCAACTATCATCCTCAACATGTCTGGTGCAAAAATATTTCACTGTTTACTGTCTTTTTGCTTAAATTAGCAGCAGAGCTGACTGCCTCCTGCACACATGCACAGCACCCAGTGTTGTGAATGGATGCAGTGTTTAACCCACAGAAACAAGCACAGGACAAAACAGCAACATCTCAATCAACAAGTTGGTCCAAACACACACACTAGTAGTCCTGACCTGTGTTGGCGTCACGTCGGCCGTCCCCATAGGAACACACACACCCAGAAAGCACACACACAGGAGAGCGAGCGAGGCGGCAGCTGCTCCCATTTTCTGCTTCCTAACAGGTCTGCTTTCACCTCAGCAGCAACACTCCCTCTGAGCCTGCCTCTGTCCGTCTGTCCGTCTGCCTCTCTTTCACTCCTCTCTCCCTCAGAGATGTGATCCAGGACTAAAGCAGGAATAGCAGCCGAGTCTCCCTTTAGAAAATATGAATGAGAGAAAACACACACAGAAGCTGAAATTTAAAAATAATAATCATAATTAAAAACATATCCCAGCTGTCCCTCCTCTCCCTGCCTTCTTCAGGGTGTTTCTCCTCTCCTGCCAAACAACAGGAAAGCTCTTTGTCTTTTGCTCTCACCTCCCATTTCCACTCTTTGTGTGCTTTACACCCAATGTATAACATCAGTGCACTTTTTAAAGGAGAAAACAGAAAACATTGAAACTGTGCAGAAAATTTGGATGGATCAAAATTGAGATTTTGGAGGCTGTCATGCAAAGACAAAAGCTTTAATCAGAATCAGCTTATAGCAATAATAGCAATGATGCATATTTTGACAGAATCATTTAAATTTAACAGCTTTTATCCGAAGCTTTTGACCATCTCTGTTGTCTCTATCAAGCAGATGGAATTTGGATCCTCTCTTGTCCGATTTGGCTTTGAAGTTCATTTTTGGTGCTTTAAAAATAGGATGACTAAACTTGTCTAACTGCTGACAAACTAGGCTGCTATTTTTAAGGTCATGCCCTACTTAGTCCCTTAAATGTTGGCTGAATTCTGTTGCAAATAGAAACCGCTGCTTGTCTGTCCTCACACACATAAGTACACACACAGCGCTTTTATTTATGTGGTCATATAATAAATAAATCACTGGTGAGAAAAATATCTATTCTGGGGAAATGATGACATAAAAAGAAATGTCTGTGCATGGCTGTGTGTGTGTGGAGGTGTGGAGGTATGTCTGCCAGTTAAAAATGCCACAAGAATCCAGCAGAGTTTCCAGGAGCTCTGGGATGTGGAGACTGGGAGGAGCGTCTGCTTTCAGCAAACAGATGTGTGTGAGTCTGCAGGACGGCTGCAGCTGCTCCAGTATATGATGGAGTCCAAAACCTTTTCCAGATCTCAGTTTGGAGAAAAAAAAACCCTGATAAAGGGTTTATCCTTGTCTTGACCTTGGTGTTCATCACCCTGCCAGACGTAAGGTCTGCAGTGATTTTCATCCACTCAAACATTTGTTGCAGGAAAGCATAGGTGAGAGGGAAGACAAAGCAGCCATTCAGAGGGTGGAGGTGCTGCAGGGAGGCGCTGGACGGGACAAAGGTGCTTCAGTTCAGCCAAACATAGAGCAAAGAGCAGCACTGACACACCATATGTTTACTTTGTTCTGATGTGAAAACTATTCATATTCTCACACTGTAAAATATTTGATGGAGCTTCATTCATTACTCCTTTAAGTCAAGTCAAATCTGTTTCTAAAGCACATCAGTTGACCAGAGTGCTGTACAGGGGTACAATATAATCATACATATACCTAAAAAATAAAAAGAGAATGGATTAAACTGAACCCAAGATTAAAAAAATTAAAATATAAAAATGAAAACAATAAAATAAGAGTAAAAGAGAAGAGACTGCTGCTCATATAGAGAAGACATGAGCTTATAAAGCCTTTAGTAGCTCTTACGTAACCTTAAGTTAGCATTTGTTCAGCCTGAAGACTACCCTGAAGTTTGGAAATGAATAAATGAAAAGATTATAGAAGGATATTTTGAGTGATATTTTTATTTGCATCTCACTGCAACATGTACTGGAGCTACAACCAGCAGCAGACTAGAGGATTAAACATCTGGTGTGAGTTCATATATTCATGTTTTCTCTTTAGGCATTTTTCTGTCATGGAGCTAGATACAGTAGATATTGTTATGTTTATCTATGGTGTACCATATTCCCTGACATCTTATGTTATAATTACGAATGGAAAAAATACATTTATTTTCCACACGAAGAGTAATAGATCTCTCTTTTCTAGTTTGTCAGAAGTTGATTTTACAAGATTTTTACTGTACAAAATTCAGTTAAATGAACATGGTCAACCATAGCACAGGTGGACAGAACCAGGTAAGTTACTCAATAAAAGACACAACCATCCATTTCATGCTGATGTAACTCCGGCAGGCCTGGCTTTAGGCTTCACACTGTCCATCAGGTATGAAACACAGCAACGCTCTTCCTTCCTTAAATCCACGCTGTAGAGCGGCTGCTTTGGGCCTGAGGGAGATGCTGGAATGAGGTCGGCTTATTCTAAACTGGGCCAATGTGTTGTTCTACCCAACAGCACAAAGTTTCCTCTGAGCGCCTGACATCCTTCCCTCCTCCTTCCCTAAGTGGCATTTTGGATCTGGTAGAAATTACAGCTGGAGCGACTGATGTCATGGAGCTGAGAGGAAGAACAACAAGAATGCAAACAATCTTTGACTGATGTTGCACTGGTAACCATAACAGACCTCCTCCTCCCTTTTAAGACGAAATTCAGCAGAGACTCCATTAACGTGGCCTTTATGAAATTTGGGAAATATAATTTGTGGGTGTGACCGAGAACTAAAGAGCAAATGTGGGGAAAAAACAGCTTTTTAAGAAGGAAACTAAGGGTTTGTGTTCTTTAAAAAGAAGCAAACAGAAAACAAAAGAGACATGAAACAGGGTTGACTATTATTTATTACTTCCTTCCAATCTGTGACCTCAAAATGCATGAGTGCAATATACGTGTACAGTATAGCATAAGATACAATCAGCAGATAAATATAAAAATCAGTAAAATAGTACTCTAGTCATGTAAACTGGATTTAGATCACTGACACAAGTGGTACAAATCACTACATGCCTGCCTGTTTATCTAAAACAAGGTTTGACTGTGTCTTCTTTATTATTACAAATGCACACTAGCTTTGCTCAGCTCTGGTTTTGAGGTCAAAGGTGACAGCTGGGAGGGGTGAGGTGGTGATCAGTCCGTTCAGGACATCAGTAACAGGTTACCACAGCAACTAGACGCTCAGTTCTCCAGTTTTCCTTGACTTCCTTTTATCTATGTTTGGTTCCACTTTGCTGAAAACCACCATCTAAATTCAATGACTGTGTGAAAGTTGCAAAATACATTCTGCTTTATTTCTGAGTGATTCAATGGTCAAATTCCCCAATGAACACTGTTTGTAGTAACTGCACCATGAAGGCCAGGACTGCAGCACTGAGCACTTTACTTTTAACTGTAGAACTCTTCCATTAATAGGAATATATAGGTATGTATAAATAAAAGCACATCAGAGAGCAAAATCTTCATAGCAAAAAATAAAACTAAATAACAAAGTTCTAGTGTTTTGCACACATGGATATGTGACATGCTTTATGGTACAAAATAAATGTCCTTGTTTGTTAGATCTGTGTCTAAAGGTTACATGTGAAGGCAACCGAGTCACACCCTTACTGTGCATTCACACTGCAAGCAACCAGTTAGCAACTTATTTCAGTAATATAACTTATCAGTGAGTCTCCCTTTCTGACTGCAACTGAACGTGTTTTTGAAAGGCTAAATTGGACTGAAGGGGAATATTTTTTTTGTCAATATTTTGTCAGATAACTAGTAGGGCTGTCAAAGTTAATGCGTTAACACAATCTACATTAATGCGCTGCGTGACAGTGTACTCTTGGACAAACCGCTTGAAATACGTTGCTAGAGACGCGCTTATTCTGACAGCCCTAACACACACACACACACACACACACACACACACACACACACACACACACACACACACACACAAATAATCTGCTAAAATCAGAGCGACACCACATTAGCTCTTTATGAAACACACTATTCCTTTCATCCATTTGTTATAAATTAATACTTTGACGATGCTCTTTGGTGGATTGTTTGTTTGCTGAATTACAGGAGAAGCTTGGACAGATTCAGCAAAGATGGTTACTTTAATTTTATCAGCATGTTTAATCATTAGCCTGGACTGTGTTGTTAGTTTCCTTGATTTTTTGAATGGAGTTCTGTTTCATGACCTGTCAGCACATCTCTGTCAACAGACAGTTTGTCCAAATCGTTACTGTTGTGCATGTTAACGAGTTAACGCTGATTAATCATGTTAACGTGCTAATTTCAACAGCCCTAATACAAATATGTTGTGAATTAAGGAAATAATCTGAATTCAATAAATTCTGGAATTTTCAACCAATGATTAGTGTACAAACAGTACACTAATAATATTAGCATAGCCTGAGCTTTACTGCTAGCTGTGCAGAAATACTGTGTACATAAGAACACTGCGCAGCCTTTGAATGTCGATGTAGAATTAAAATGTCACAGTTATGAATGAAGCTTCACTCTTCTTGTCGGTACAGTCCTAATAAAAACCACTGGCTTTGCACTTGAGTGTAAATCTCTCGCAGTGCGACAGTAAAGTCAGGGGGAACATTACTGTTCCTGCTCGCTGCGTTTAATGGCCAGTGGGTGAGTTGGCAAGAAATCCTAAATCAGAGAGGGGACGCCAGCACACAGGCAGTGAGATAATGTCTTAAAACAAGCCACTGAAGATAATCACAAAGATGTAATGTGGTGTTTGTTAAATGTAGACATGGATGTCTGTAGCCACGGCAGTGTGGTCCTTCTGCAGAGTGATGATGACAACCATTCACTGAAGTGGTGGACTGGTCTCTGCTGTGGTTTACCAGTTGTCTAGGAAGTCGAATCCAGTCTTCAGGATGTTGCTGCTTGTGTTGAACTGAGGAAGCAGAGAAAGGGAGACATAGGAGAGACAGAAGCAATGTTTAGGCTCCTACTGTCCATATAATAGGAAGGAGCGATGCTGGACTGATGTAATGACATGACTGCCTATTTATTGTATCAATATTGGACTGCATCAGAATTGGCTGTATTTGCTCTTTTTTTCAGATGTTATGTGTCATGTACTAAAGCTTTCTGTGACTTTTATTACTTGTCTTGTTCAGATGCTTTTACACCTGATCTGCTTGGGTTGGTGTGTTTACGCTGGCGTTGAAACTGTGGTGCAGACTAAACATTTTATATACTACTTTCAGAATCTCATGACAGTTCAAGCAAATATGAATAAAAATTTTGCCAATTGTTTTCATTTTGACAAAGTGAACTGAAGCTTGGACTGAATCACTTGTGGGTCTATAAATATTGGGCCAAACAAATTCTGAACTTTATTTCACAGTAAAAATCTGTAAGATGTCAGCTGTGAAATTTCTATTTGAGTGAAAACAATGGAAGTATGCTCAAAGTTTGGAGTCTTTTTGTTGATACATGAGCACAGAAACAGAATAGAAAAAGTATATTTCTATTTACATTAGCTTCAGTTTTATCGTGTGTATAAGGGAAACTGTAGTACACCATTATTTTTCAGGGAAATGAAGATCATTTCCTGCAAATATATGAATATTGCTATAGTATATTACTATACCTTTATCAGAACACCCCAGGCACAACTTACCAAATAGTGACTTAACAGGTCACTTAATTCATTGTAACTGACACTTTAAGGCATGTTGCATTACTGGACGCATCCTGATGTCATAGCAGGTACCTCACTCTTATTTTCTCTGTAGACGTGTGTGTTTTTGGCTTTTAATCCATCACCGTTGCTACATCACAATATCCAAAGCTAACTGTGATCATGTCATTTCTGAACTGAGTCTTTCCCAGAACTCACCTGGGCAAAGGTGGGGCTGGAGGATGAATCTTCTTCCTCTTTCTCTGTGCTGGCAGGCTTGGACATAATGCCAGAGGAGAACACTTCATCCACGGTGCTGCCGACTGATGGCAGGGTGCTCTGAGATCGCTCCCATCCTGCGATTGTTGACGACACGCTGACCGGCGGCGGCGGGTTTGGTGAGATGGAGATGGATGCCGGTGTTGCACTTACAGCAGGGACTGGTGGGTGAGGAGCAGGGGCTTTGGGTGCTCGCTGCTTAGCGGGTCTGGTAGGAGCTGGAGGGTCTGCTGCCTCAGAGGTCTCCTGTCGACAAATATCAGATTTCTAAGGATTTTAGGCAAAATCACAGCAACAACACATGTGCTGAAAAGTAGAAAATGAAGAACAGAAAAGCAGGAAAATCTACACATCTGGGTTTCTTTTTTTTATGACTGCGTTCACCATCTGCTCCTCCAACACTTGTGGAGTTTTCACATACGCCAGCAGCTACATCAGCTTCAGGCTAGATTCTATTTCAGAACGCAGCTCGTCGAGACCAGAGACGAGTGTCGGATGGAAGCTCACCCTCAATCTGTTCGTTTGTTAGACACAAAAACAAACCAGAAAATGTGACGCTTGTGCCAGGAGAGAAATAAACACTGGTTAATTTCAGTGCTTACCTGTCGGAGGTAGGAGGGGAGGGATTTCTCTCCTTTCTCGAGGGATTTGATCTGGCTAGGAGTCAGGGACTGGAATTCGGCTTGCTCTCCCTCCAGCCTGGATCTCTCTGCACTGATCTTCCAGAAGGACGACTCTTCCTCTGGCCTCCGTCCTTCGCTGACAGACACCTTCACACAATAACATAGTTATTTTAAAGATTGCTCTCTCTTGTAGAATTCTATATGTGGTTGTAAATTGATAATTGTGATTAAAGTTAATTTACATGATAGTCAAAGATTAATTCCTACATCATTGTTTTAACACATATGATGTGTTAAAGCGATTCTGTTCCAAACAAAACATACAAATTAAAACCACCACAGTGCACTCCTTATCCTTACCTTGTTTCCTGGTGTGCTCTTGCTCAGCTGGCTTGAATGAGGAACCTTTACGGCCTTTGAGTCTGTCAGCGAGGCCGTGATCCCCTGGTCTGCAGGACCTGACGTCAAGCTGAATTCCAACTGGCTCTGAACGACAGAAGCAACAACATCTCACAGGTGGGCTCACCGCTCCATGCACATGTCAGCCTAAAAACACTCAGATACTTGGGTACTGTAAGAAAAGAAGTTTACTGGATGACTCATAATTACAACACACAAGTCCTTAAATATCACCTTTGATGGTAATAAAGTAAATTATCAAGACTCAATACCAAACACTGTGTGGGTATTAAATGTGAGAATTTTTCCAGTTTCCAGTTGAATGTAAACAGGACATTTAGGATATTTTATTTAAGCTGAAGCTATTTGTCTGAGGGTGTCTTATTTTTCTCTGACATTTTATATACAGACACAATGAATAAAGTAGTCACCACATGATTCAATAATGTCAAAAAATAGTTTCTTCCCAGGGTCACTTGGAACAGAATCAATACCAATATTTAATATTGAACGTATTTACCTTTGTTTCCCACGAAAAGGGGGCAGAATGCTCATCTTGCCAGGTTATATCCTGAACAGAAACAGTGTGGTTATAATTCCTGCCAACACATTTCACACCTTAACTTAAATAATAAACTAACACATCAAATATTATATTATAACGCCTGTATAACACAATAAAAATGTATTTTTATTGAGAGAGACAGAGTATTACGCCACGTGATGAGCAGCTGTTGTGAGTATGGTAAACAGAGCACAGTGTTTATATGATGGATATTTCTCTTGTAGCTGCTAGCTTACGTATCAGACAGTCACTGTGACGTTTACCTGCATATTTAAATGGCTACGTGGCTGGTTAGCAAGACAGGCTATTCTGACCCCTAAAGCACGCACTAAGCCAAGCAATACCACTTTATGTGTGGGTTGAGTACCTCTTCTCCGAAATGAACTATTTTCTGGCCCGTCTGAATGAGCAATTTAGGGTAACAGACCACTTCTTCTCGGTCAACTCTATGCATGGCGTATCGGGCTCGGATATGGGGCTCCATCATCCCGTTGTCAATGGCGCTGTCTTGCTCTTCAGGCGTCATCTTCTCCCAGGACGAGCCGTGCTTGGCCTCGATTTTCTTCCTCTCCTGCATTATTTTTTTCGCCATGGAGTTGATGGAGGAGAAGTACTCGAACTTCTTTTCCTCCATCCTGTGAGCGTCGAGCCCCGCCACGGTCGCGGAGGCTATCGTGGCGGCCATTTTTAGCTGCTCTCTTCCAGCTGTTGTTGTTGTGAGGAAGAGGAAAGGCTAGGGGCGGGGCTATAATGTGTGGGCGGGACGTCTGTCAGGAAGACGATCGACTGAAGCTTACCCGTTGGATGCGTTAATGGCGCCATCTAGTGGCCAGCAAGACAATGCGCAGCACCACTTGTAATGATCCTTGTGGCAAATTACTGTCTGAAAACTATGTAAGCTTTTTTTTGTGGGGTTCTTCAACTGTGATAAATTGCTATAAATCTATAGTTTAGGACCTTTCAGCCTCAGCACCTGATGGTTTATCAGGTTCACAAGAAGTTGTATTTCTTTGATTAACCTCTCAATATTTTTTTAGTCATACTAAACCTTTTGGCCAGAATAGCCCAAAACATGTCCTGATAACTGCATTTGGTTCATAGAAATATTGAAAAAAAAATGATACCCAGCAGGTGTAGACTTATTTTGCTCCCCCTTCTTATACTGAGTATTACATGTATGAAATGCACACTGTCCAGTCAAAAACATTACAGTATATCACTGCAGTCAGTGAAGGCAGCATTAATATAACATGGGCAACTATTGCTTATTTGCACCTTCAGCAGTTGCGTAAAATATTATATTCAGTTGGAGTACACGTCCTACAGAAGCTGAGAACTACGGAAGCCAAGAACGGCCATGTTTTTTTTCTTTTTATGCACTGCTATCTCATGATAAGGACTTATTAAGCTGTCTTAGGGTGGAAGGCAGGGTACACCCTGGACAAGTCTCCAGTTCATCACAGGACACATAGAGACAGACAACAAATCACACTCACATTCACACCTACGGTCAATTTAAATTAGCCAATTAACCTAATCCCCATGCATGTTTTTGGATGATGAGAGGAAGCCAGAGTACCCAGACAGAACCCACACAGACACGGGGAGAACATGCAAACTCCACACAGAAAGGCCCTGGGCTGGGAATCGAACCTGGTACCTTCTTGCTGTGAGGTGACAGTGCTAACCACTACACCCAAGATGAACACATTATTACTTAATTTGTTATCATGAGAAAACAATCTTTGTTTTACTGAGATAACAACTTAATAAGTTGTTATCATGAGATAACAACTTAATAAGTTGTTATCATGAGATAACAGAGCATAAAAAAAATCAAAATCCACGGCCGTCCTCGGCTTCCATCGGTTTAACTACCTCTTAAGCTGCTAGCTGGCTGCTAACAGTGTCTGCTAACTAGGATATTGGTGCTGAGGAGGTAACATCAGTGGTTAGTTTAACTATAGACTGTACATAAATAAAGAGTTTAACACTGTTATTTCACTCATTGCAGGATGAAAAATTGCCAGAGAAAAAATCTCAGTGTCACAAATCCTCAACAATGTAAAAATCACACACACACACTGATGTGTCTTTGAGTTAAAACTAACAAAGTTAGCAAACAGTTGCTCATGCAGCAGATGGTGAAATGTGTTCATGTGTCTTGATTTGATTGTGTCTTGATTGTGATTTTACCTGTTATTACTGAGATCAAATTACATATAATACCGTATGATAGAGGATTGTATCCATATCATCCATCAGAAGAGCTGGATACCTGTGGAGAAACTTGTATTAACTGCTAAGCTGTTGTATCAGTAATCATTTGCATAACATTCACAAAATATTCTCCGGTGGTACTGATATATATATTCTATATCTGACTATTTTATCTCTATTCCTGTCTTTATGTGATTATTTGAACACTGCATGAATACAGTTTGTTTTTCCAATATTTCTGTGCCTGAGTCTGATTTATAGTAGATGTTAAATGTATTTTGAACAATAACCAGAAACATAAATCATTAGTATACAAACAACCATTATGAAACAAAAACTGAGATGCAGTTTGAAACCTCAAACATGTTTTAATAAACACTTGTCATACAGTCACATACAGTCATTGCACATACAGTCATATTAAAAAAACAAAATATGAACAAAAAAAATTAATGATTTGTTCCTGAAATATTTACAGTTTGACGCTTAAATTTAAGAATATACTGTAGAAAAAACTGAAAAGCAAAGTATCACTGAACGTCCTTCACATTTTACACACTTTAGAGCAAAACAAGTGTGTCGCAATGCTGCTAATGGCTTTTAGCCAATGGAGATTACTGAAATTTATAGTAGTTGTAAATAAGAAGTAAGAAATAAAATCAAACATACAAGCTCACTTTTTGCACAGTTTTTTTTTTTTTAAAAAAAGGTGCTTCAGTGATATAGTACCATGTTGTATTCTTGGGACCATTAATTAATAATCTACATATAAGCCTCCAATTTGTCATAATTTTCAGGAATCTTTAAACATCACATAAATAAATAAATCTTAGTGTTGTTGGGCCATGCTGTCTTTTTTGTCCTCCTGTTTTCTCTGTAACTGTTTACACTCTGTACATTGGGTGTAAATGGCGTTCTTCAGGCCTTGCTGTGCTTCTCATCTTTGATCAGGCTGTCACCGTTTAAACGTGGGTGAATGGCGATGGAGGCAGCCGGCACCGTTTTAGACCTTTGCCTGGCTGAACGAGAGCATGCCAGGTAGAAGATCTCCACTACGTTGAGCAGAAGAGAGATGCAGGACGCTGCCAGCATGAAGATGATGAAGATGGTCTTCTCTGTGGGCCGTGACATGAAGCACTCTACGGTAAAGGGACATGGGGCCCTGGAGCAGACGATCCTCGGGTCCATGACGAAGCCATACAGATAGTACTGACCTACGATGAACGCCACCTCCAGAACGATCCTGAAAAATATGGAGGTCATGTAGTTTCCCAGCAGGTTGCCTTTAATCACAACATGGCCTTTGTCATCCGAGTACTTTGGGCATTTCTCACTCCTGCAGTTGGCCTTCATTTGCTCCCTAATCTTATTTTCTTTGTGGATGACGTGGAGGACGTGTCCGAGGTAGATCAGTGTTGGCGTTGACACGAAGATGATCTGGAGGACCCAGAATCGAATATGCGAGATGGGGAAGGCATGGTCATAGCAGACGTTCTTGCAACCAGGCTGTTTGGTGTTACAAACCATGTTTGACTGTTCATCACCCCACACCTGTAATACACACATAGAGGCAATGTTATTTATTGCCTTTGCAAGCAGGCTAATTTCACAATGACAGGGTTCATATTCTTTTACCCGATGCTGGGATAGCCTCCAGGCCCTGTGGCTAAATTAGTATTTAATTATTAGAAATGTTTCAACAAAAGTCTGATCAAAAAGCAGGAGACCTTCTCTGCTCCAGCTCCGAGGATCATGATCCTGAAGATAAACAGCACGCTGAGCCAGACCTTCCCGACCACGGTGGAGTGGGACTGGACCTTGTCCAGCAGAGAGGACAGAAAACCCCACTCTCCCATGCTCTCTGATCTGACGAGGGGAAAGCAAATGATAATTTAGATCATTTATTATTGTAAATCCCAATTTTTTCATTGCCTGGGTGAGTGATGATATTCCCTGGATCTACAAACTGAAGACTGCGGTTGGAGACAGGAGAAACATTTATTACAAGAATTACAAAAATATCAGCCTTTGGTACTTTTTTGGTCGATTTGGCAGAGGCCAATTATTTGCACAAGATTCCAAAGGTATTGTCAGGTCATGGTTAAGTTATAGTGACCTCATAAAAGGTATTAAGTTGATGTTGGTGTTTGACAATGAAAGCATTATTTGTGAAAATGTAATTAATGTTGTGTTATAATTTAAGCCATACCTGGTGTCTCTTTAAGCAGTCACATTTTATTCTCCATATTTGCAAAAGTAAAGGCTCAAGTGATTTTTGAACAAACACAAAGAGCTGGGTGCTGTGAGATTATTGATTAACATAAAGTGAGAAACATCATCGGCAGAAAGTCTGTTCTGCTGACGGGACACAATCACACGTTGTAAAAAAAACAAACCCTAATCTATACCTTAATGTGTTCAGAACGTAAAGAGGGAGCGATAAAACCCATTATATAACAAAGGCCTATCTCTTTATATGAGATTAGATGTATCATGATAGGGGAGGAATTCATTTTCAACAGATGTTTCTATGCACCTTCGAACATTTGTGTATGTGTTTTTTTCATCAGAAGAAAAGCACTTCACTGTGTTTAATGACACAAAAAGGTTTTAGCTGGTGAAAGTTAAGAAATGTGAGCATTACAGACTCTTAATTTGGAAATAGTAGATTCAACGTTTTTGATTTACTTTTACTCTACTCCACCTCAGACGCAATTATTGGACTTTTTCTCCACTACATTTATTTAACAGGTTTTGTTACTATGTGGATTTCAGATTCATAATACATAATGTAATTAGCAAATATATGATGATCCCTCAAGCTACACGGCAGTGACTATAATAAAAATAAGCCCCACATTTACAGCTCCAGCATGAAAGTGATGCATTCATGCATCCAGTAATCCATGTTATTATCCAGTAATATATTATTTTATATTTTTCCTCCAGTAAAAGCTTGCAGGGCTTTGAAACAAAAATATTTCTACCCTGTAATATTTCTACTTTTTTTTAAGCAAAAGAAATAATTCTTCCACCACTCACTAACATGCCTACAATACAGTGCCTACTACTAATAAAGTCCTATATTTGTCATAATGTACCTTTGTGGTTGAGATTTGTTTGTATTTAATTGAAAAAAAGTAATATAATTATATTCTAGTTTGAATTAATTTCCTTTGCATATTGTGCAGTAAAGAAGAAGTAGTTGTACGCCTTACCTGCTGAATTTAAAAGGCCTCTGTGCAGACAAACAGACCAGCCACCAGCTGTGGAGATGAATGATCGAGTCCAGTGAAGCAAACCAAACCTCATCTGCAGCACCTTGAACTTTAGATTAGATGAAACTGCGCAACAGTGTGAGCTGTCACGTTCAGCTCAAGTGGACCGTTTTGGGCTGAGCACTGACAAGATGGTCCAGGTTAATGATTGGCTGTGCTGCAAACCAAATCAAATTCTCCAGGTGTTAAGATAATTGTTTTTTATTATTATCATGGTGGGATATCTGTAGTGACATACTTAATTATGGTTAAATCATATACACTGATGTAGAAAAAAACATACCTAAACTACTTTTTTTGTATTTAGTATTTGATGAAATAGCAGATTTTTGCAATCCAGTACAATATCCCTGCATTTTATATGTGACATTCATTTTCACTGTGTCAACAGGATTTTTTTTGTCGTTTACACAAAGTATGAGCAAACAGAACAAATCTAATATAATAAGCTGCACAAAGATGCTTTTGTTGCATGAATTTTTTGTATTGAATTGCAAAATGTTGCAGATCCCATGGATCCCTGCAGGTTTTATGTATGAGTGGTGGTGAAACAGTGGAGGTGACTAATATCTGTTGATCTATCAAACAGACTTTATGATAAAGCTGCAATGATTAATCAGTTAGTCACTAGACAGTGAATTGGCAAAAAAAAAACAAAAAAACGGTTAACCTTGCCAGCAATTTTTATTTTTTCACTTTCCAGGAATATTAAACTGAACATCTTTGGACAAAACGTGACAGGTTTGTGTTACCATGGGCTCTCGGAAGAACATTTTCCAGAATTTTCTGACATTTATGGACCAAACATTTAATCACTTAACTGAGAAAATGATCTGTCGACTCATCGGTCATGAAAATAATCATTAGTTTCAGTCCTAAAGTGTGACCAAAAAAATGTAAATCATGCTTTTTGAAAATTTTACTTAAAAATTAAAATAATTCACATGGTCATGAAACTTTTTTTTATCCAACTTTAATCATTTATTAAAAACAACACAGCACACAAGAATGTCTCTACCATATGACATTAGAAACTTTTCACCACAACCATCATCATTCAGTTATTTCAAGTCCTGGATAATGAACAAGGCAATAACTTACAGGACACAAAACTACTCACTAATAGATTAACAACAACATTAACATAAATACATTGTCAATATTGCACTTTTTATTATTCAATTTTTTTGTTAAATAATACAAAACATGTAAAATCCTCTCAAAAATGGCAGATTTATGCAGACTTTTCTCAGCTAGAATATGACTCAACGACACAGTGATGACCATCAGTCTCTCAGATGTTTCTGAACACGGAGGGTCTGAAACATTTGATATATTATTAAGCTTTCATTGACTGCTAAGTAGTCGTTTCTCCTCTTTGGCCCCATCGAAGCTTCCTCCGATACTCTGGCTGCACTCCAGCTCCATGTTCATCTTGTTCTGCTTCAGCGCCTCCTCTGAAGTCGGCCACCTGGGACTGGACAGGCTGGCGGGGTTTTCTGCCGAAGTGATCTTGTGGGTGCGAGGTCTGGACCCACATCGGACTCTGGTACAAATCAGGTAGAGAACCTCGATGACGTTGAGGAGCAGGGAGACGCAGGCCACCACCAGCATGAAGATGATGAAGATGGTCTTCTCTGTGGGTCGGGACATGTAGCACTCCACCGTGAAGGGACAGGGTTTCTTGGAGCAGGGGAACATGGGCACCATGACGAAGCCGTACAGGTAGTACTGGCCCACTATGAAGGCGGCCTCGATGATGATCTTGAACACGAGCTGGGTCAGGTAGCTCCCCAGCAGGTTCCCCTTGATCTTCACCTTTCCCTTCTCGTCTGTGTATTTGGGCACCTTCAGCAGCCGGGTCCCGCCGGGGGTCAACAGCTGCTCCCTCAGCTTGTTCTCCTTGTGGATGACGTGCATGGCATGGCCCAGGTAGACCAGCGTCGGCGTTGAGACGAAGATGATCTGGAGGACCCAGAAGCGAATGTGCGAGATGGGGAAAGTCCAGTCGTAGCAGACGTTCTCGCAACCGGGCTGCTGGGTGTTACAGATGAAACCTGACTGCTCGTCACCCCAGACGCTCTCGGCGCCGGCGCCTAAGACCATGATCCTGAACAGGAAGAGGACGCTCATCCAGATCTTCCCAATGACTGTGGAGTGGGACTGGACCTTGTCCAGCAGCCCTGACAGGAATCCCCAGTCTCCCATCTTTATCTGCGACGTTCAGTTACTGATCTGCGATAAAATGGATAATAGGAAATACAAATATGAATTGATTTAGTTAGCAATGATCCTAGACCACACCTTTTTAACTAAAACAACCACAAAGAAGTATTCAATCAACACGCTGCTGCTCCTGGACGAAAGGTGGTCATTGTTCCTTTTAATCTGGAGAAATAAGTGTCTCTTTTCTTAAAACTGGCTTCTTGAGAGGTAAGAGGACACCACAGCTAATTGGTGAACATTATCCTGAAATCATCATGAGTCAGAATTTTGAACAGAACAGCATAAGAGTCAATAGCATGATACTAATGAGGCAAAGCAGGCTGTTAACGAGATAAAACTGTGAAGGCTTTAAAACTTTAAAAAGCCTCTGTCAGTATTCTGTATGACATAAACAGTATTTAAACAAAAAATATTGGTAGAGAAAAACATACATATATATCTAAAAAGAAAAAAACATATTAAAGATTTCCATTCTATGCAGTATTATTGAGAAATATTTAATCTCATTTCTTTTCTTGCGTCAGTTGATTGGCTCTGTAGCAGTGAACAATGATTGTTGCATCTTACCTGCTGACCTGGTCGGAGAGGACTGAGGTCTGTGCCTCAGACAGATTGTTAACTTTAAAGTTGGACCTTGGAGTGTGAGGACTGATGAGGGATCACATTGCTCAACACGCATCTGGCTACAAATGGCACGTTGTCAGCCAACAAGTATAATAATTGACAGCCGCTTGGTATCTCAGTTAAATGGCCTTGAATGAAGGCCATTTAACTGGAAATAAAGAGAAAAAGACTTACATTTAAATGTTCTGCGTGTGTGTGACAGGCGTTACAAATGACAGATGACTGCATAATTGTAAATGGTTAAGTTCTTCCATCTGGGCCCAATTAGTAGAAACGATTCACTTTGAAATCATTTGGTGTATTTCTGACGATATTTGCATTTGATGATATCATTTAACAGGAGTGAATGGGGCACTGAAACGCAGCCAGCCAAAAACACTACTTCCCCTTTAAGTCACTGATTTTTTCATAAATCAGTATTCTCCTGGTGCACCTTATACCAGGTGCATTCCTATTTGGTTGGACTGACAGTACCGTTCACCTCCGCTTACATAATTTTTAACCATTGTCAACAATATATGAGCATCCAAAAATCTCAAATCACCAATTTTACACAGTCTGCAAAAAAAGTAATCTAAATGTGGTTTGAGACATTAAGGATTACAGGCTAGTTTAATTTTACACACCATACCCTGACTTGCCTAAAATTAGAAATAATGCCTAGAAAACACACAAACACATATGGAAATACTCTTTTCATAAATACTTTTTTTTCCAGAATATCATGTAAAGCAGACTCTAGAAAGTCACAGTCCGCTAAGAAATAGCTCAGCACACATTCATTAAGCTTCCCTAAAACCACAGCATGGCGTTTTTATGTTTTGGTTTTATGCAAGATTAAACAATATGAATATAACCAGGGTTAGCACTGTCACCTCACAGCAAGAAGGTACCGGGTTCGAATCCCGGCCCGGGGCCTTTTTGTGTGGAGTTTGCATGTTCTCCCTGTGTCTGCGTGGATTCTCTCTGGGTACTCCGGCTTCCTCCCACCATCCAAAAACATGCATGGGGATTAGGTTAATTGGCTAATTTAAATTGACCGTAGGTGTGAATGTGAGTGTGAGTGGTTGTCTGTCTCTATGTGTCCTGTGATGCACTGGAGACTTGTCCAGGGTGTACCCTGCTGGGATAGGCTCAAGCCCCCCCACGACCCTATGAGGATAAGAGGTAGAAAATGGATGGATGAATGGATGGCTCATATGTTCTCAGATTAAAAAGGACAACATGTACAAGTGTCATTGATGGCAATTACTATATGTTTGTTGTACATTATAACAATAGCAGCTCTTTATGTACAGTGTCATAGCGATTTCTCATTATGAAAGACTTTGTAAAATTGCAGATTAGTATATTTGAGAGGTTTATTGGATCAAAATTGTAACATTGTCTAAAATCATTCCAAGAATGTATCCTCAGCAAAATCTGTCAAAACATAATTTAAAATATTCAATCTGTCAACTGCAAGAAAACACGGTTTGCAATGGTTAGTGATTTTAAGCAACATTTTATGTGTGACTGAGTCCTGTTTGCAGAAGCTGGCTACTCCCCCTCCCTCCATCTTTATTTACTGCTCACGCACACACACACACACACACACACACACACACACACACCTCTCTTACCCAAAACCTCCACCCTACCACTACCTCCATGCTTCAGATGCGGACCTCCCCCTCCATGCTGTTGCCCTCAGGTGAAACATGCCGAGCAGCCTCGTTGACCCCACCCGCTGCCCCGTTCACTCCCATCTTTCGTCCTTGGAGCTCCAGCTCCAGGTTGACACAGTTCTGCAGCATCTCATCTCGGCTTTTAAAAGCCTTCCTGTCCGAAGGTGGAGGCGTCACCGGGGTCACGGTGTAGTCCTGCCTCCTCGCCATGCACTCCTTCACTGCCTTCACGAACAGGTAGATCAGCTCGACCAGACTGAGGACGAGGGAGACACACGCCGACACCAGCATGAACCAGATGATTACTGACTTCTCTGTTGGCCTGGACAGGAAGCAGTCCACCTTGTGAGGGCAAGGGAATTGGTCGCAGACGTAGCGTGTCTCGAGGGTGAAGCCGTAAAGAAAGTACTGACCAGCGATGAACAAACCCTCCAGGACGATCTTGGCCAGGAGATGGAGGACATAGCTGCGCAGGAGACGGCCACGGATGCTGATCTTGCCAGTACTCTTGGTGTACTTGGGAACTTTGTAGGCCCTCCGAAAGAACAGACCGGCATGGTCGTCCAGCTCGGCCTGCTTCTTCATCCTCTCCTTCATCTTGGATTGGAAGAACAAGAAAACCAAATAAGACATTACTACTTTATTAATCCCTCACTGGGGATAGATTACAGTTACTAGTAATCTAAAAAGACTTGCGAAAAAATGCAGTGCAGCATTAAGATGTAAGATGTAAGATGGAGGCAGCCTTACATTTTGTCAATGTGCATTTTCAGTTTTGTGTTTAGTGCTGTCTCCCTCCATGAAACCATGTTTTCCACCACATTTTGGTTGAAATGTGAGTATAATATAAAAGATAAGCATAAGGGCAATTTTAAGTTGATTATGCTCTAAGAGTAGTTTCAGATGTCTTTATGGAAGTGTTGAACCCAACTGACTGGTCTTGAACTACCCTTTAAGCTCACAAAAAGTGAGTTTTGAGTGCTGAAAAGATAAATTATGTTGGACAAATGACACTTTCAAGCTGCATCAATCAATCATTGGCCACTAGGGTGTAGAAAAACTGGAAACTGGCGGCTTAGAGGTTTGAAGCGAGTAACTCTGTGGGCTTAAATAAACTAAAGGTAATTTCAGTGAGTTTGGTACTGAGTGACGCTATACCTTTAGATTACTGCCACTACAGGTGCAGAATACCTGACGAATCAAGCATCCACCAGGCACCTTATCATACCAACTACACCCACTGCAGTGACACACCTTCTTCTCTATGTGGATCACATGGAGGACGTGACCAAGGTATAGCAGCTTTGGAGTTGCCACAGCTATAATCTGGAAGACCCAAAAACGAACGTGAGAGATGGGGAAGGCACGGTCGTAGCAGACGTTCTCACAGCCAGGCTGCTGGGTGTTGCAGACGAAGTCGGACTGCTCGTCGCCCCACACCTGGAGGAAGATCATAGGAAAGACATGATAGAGGGGCCATTCCTAATCCCTATGTGGTGATTCACTGCTGGGCTCCCTGTGAAGTGTGCTTTTAAAATGGCCAGTATATGAGCAGACCCTCTCGGCGCCGGTACTCAGGACCAGGATGCGGAAGACGAACAGCACGGTGAGCCAGACCTTGCCGATCACTGTGGAATGGCTCTGCACTTTATCCAACAGGCGGCCCAGTAGATCCCATTCGCCCATTTCAGTCGCCAGTTGTCCTGCTGTCTGGACATGAAAGTAATCCATTATGACTCAAGAACAGATAATCCCTGAAGGTACACTTTGAAAAATGGACACTATTATTGGCCAAAAGAATATTTTGCAAACAGAACCATGCAAAAGGTGGCGTGCAGATTGGTGTAGGTGTAAAAGTCAGAACACACCAACTCTCTCACAAGGTCACACTTTATCATATTGTCTCAGGCTTGATAGAAACCAAGGCTGCTGATTCCTAGTCTCCAAAACACACTTATCTTATGAAAACCAAAACCTCAACCTTGGTTAATACCAACCACTGCAGATCCTTAAAGGAATACACCACCGTATTTCCATACTGAACTATGATCTTCCCTGATCTTAGACGAGTTGATACATACCTCTCTTGTCTCTGCGCATGCACTCAATATCATCATGCCTGAATGGGCAAAGGGTGAGAAGGTAATGATATTACTGCGCCGACGTCGAAGTGCTCCTAAGTGTAATTCCGCCATACATTATAGTTCTTGTTTTTATCCGCTTAGAAAATCACCACGTTTTATTTTGTACAGCCATACTTGGGTCATATAACTACTCACGTAACCTTATTTAAATAAGGAAAATGTCTAAGTGCTTGGTTGCTTCTAACTTTACCTCTGTTTGGACCCCAGTGAAAGTACTGGGCTATGCTAAATGCTAACAAAATAATGCCATGAGCCAGAGCGACTGAGTGCACGCACAAAGATGAGAGAGGTATGTATCAACTTGTCTAAGATCAGGGAAGAACATAGTTCTTCTAAGAATTTAATCTCAACCACTGATGCACAAATACAGACTGACCTGCCTGAGTAGATAAGGATGTTAAGTTTGTTTTGCCTTATATTGATTTTTTTTTATTGTAGATGCCTGTTAATTAAAATAGAATATTTTATCACATCAAACTAAAATGTTCCACTCTTGCTGTCAGTTGGAAAGTATCACATTTTTTTACGTGTGATTTTGTGTTATCAATAAATTACGGACATTTCCACTACATAGATCCATTTTTGAGCAAATGACATACATATTTTTTTTTCGTTTTACTGTGTTGTGTAGATATTGCAATTTTGCAGTGGTATTGTACATCAACATATTTTAAAATAAATCCATAAATCTTCCAATTCTTTCTGGTCCATGGACGGTACAACATCAGTTAACTTTTATCACAGGTGAAACCATTAAGAAAAGAAGAAAAAAATCAACTTACCAGTTGAACAAACCCACAGAGAAAAAGGTGAGAGGAGAGAGCGATGTCTCAGGAAGACGAGGAAGAGGCAAAGTGAAGAAGGAACCGTTCTTTCATTGTTCTTTTGGCGTCTTATCTGGAAGGACACCATCCTAATCACAACAACAAACCTCCAGTCCTAACACTGACTCTGTGTCTGGTTAAAGCCTTCTTTTATCCTGTTACTGCTGTTTTATTGATGCGGCTTGAATAAATGAGTGTGGGGCGATTCGGCGGCTAACTGAATAAGAAAATCCCTAAGTGATCATTTCCAGGAGATTTTGAACCGAAGTGTTTATACGCTTCACTGCCAGTGAAACACCAAATAAGGGAATATTAATCAAAAGAATGACGTTTCATCCCCCTGTAGACTTTCACAAACCTTATTATGACGCTCCTGTGGCACATGAGTTAAGGCCTTAAAATGAATAGTTAAAAATGTCTCTTTGACAACACAGGGTGAATTTAGTCGCTGTCCTGACATGCTCTCATGGATATTCAAATTTCCTTTATTTCTCTTCCATTATGACTTCAAACTTTACCTTGACCTTGGAAACCCTTTTTATCCCAAGGTCTATGTATTATCAGTTCTGGCACGTTTCATTTGTTTAAACATTTTCTGCAGGTGGGCAGTGAACGCTTCATCAATTTCTCCACAGTACAAAGACACTTTTTCAATCTGTATGAAGCAGCATTTTTCCACTGTGCTACTGGCTCTGTGTTTCAGTTAGATTTACCTTCTAGTCCAGCCTTTTCATTTGAAGTTTGTCCTGTATCTCTATTTCTATTTAGATGCTTATTTTATTTCCCATATTGACTGGATGTATTTTGTAATGCTACTTTTTAGTTTACTACTGGTGTTACTTTATTCCTGTTTCACTGATTATCCTATTTTTATGGTGCTTTAAGTGACATTATTTGAATTAAAAGGAACGATTATGATGTGTGTTACCAAATTTCTGAAACAAAATATTTACAAAAAAAATGAATGTCAAATTGGAGTTTTTGTGTTTAAATCTCCCCAAAGCAGCCCAGGTTTGCTCTGTGATTGACAGCAGATGGTGTCTCACGTGTGTTCATCCAAACATGACCTGACCTGGCTGCTCTGGAGGGTCACGGGTAAACTCTGGCAGTGGGCATGGTGTGTGCTCATGTAAATGATTTACACCATCCTCAAGCGAAAAACAGAGCGCTTGTTGCCAGTCAATCATAATTCTGCACTGTTCATCTCCATTACTTTATTATTATTATCATCATTATATATTACTTTATCAAGTCAATTTTGTGTAGCTAAATATCACAAATTATAAAGGGCTTCACAATCTATATAGGATACAACACCCTCTGTCCTTCACAAACAACCCTCACATCAACTATACAAAATATATATATATATATATATATATATATATATATATATATATATATATATAAAGTCCTTAACAAATGTATCAGAGCAGCTGTCCTGTTTGTCTCAAAGAGCCTCATCATCTCTTTCACTTTAATTGGAATCTTTGTTTCTCACTGAGTTCACTACTCTTCACCATTTTGAACAGGAGTGAGGAATTTAAACTGAATTCACCTTTTTAGACCAAATTTGAGCCAGAACACTGGAATTCACTGAGAAGTCAGAAATGAATCCAGAATAACAAACAACCACTGAAACACATTTTCTGTTCAGGGATGACAGGAAATAACTGCAATTTAGCATCTCAATCAAATAATAATAATGTGCTTAGATATTTCATAGAGTTTATTTAATATATTAACATTGAATTTACTCAGTATCTTAAATTGCACTCATGTCCTCCCTAACTTCTTCTTTAGATTTCACTTGGGCACTTACAGAATATTCATTAAAACAAAAGACAGTATTGGAATGGAGAAACAGATTTATTGTTTGTTTGTACTATGATGAAACATCATATATAAGTCAACATTTTATATACTGTACTGCTAGGTGTAAGCAATCACTCAACACAATATATGTTATGAATGTGTTCATTTCTTCATTTAAATATCTAGACACAATAGTATCTAGTGCAAAATATGGTTTCTAAGTGACAAACATCACAATCTCACTCTTCAGCTCATTTCAAAATTCACTCTGAGAGGCTTGAATGTTTTATTCTGAGTTTATATTTAGATTTTCAGTTTTTACGTTCCCTTTCACCCTCAAATAACATGTTTCTTATATTTTCATTGAGTTATTGTTATTATTATTGTTCTAAAATGACACTGTAGTGCTGAATAATGTAGCTTCTTAGCATAGCATTAGATTACACAGGATGCAGTTTAATGCAGCTGCAAAGAGGTGGAAAATGAATTGAAATGTTACTATGATATTATTTATTTTATGGTTGCTTTACTCTGACTATTTTTGTCATATGTAACATTTGAGGTGACGCTCAGGATCACTCCTGCACTTCTATACTGAACTTGGTGTTTTTAAATACATATAAAAATGAAATAATTATACATTTAATTTTATATTTAATGAACCAGGCCTTTATGATCCATGTCATCCACATGTTACACTTCTAACTCAGAGCCAAACGCAGTTTGAACCCTTGTGTCTGGCTACTATTAAGACTTCAAGTTGCGGATTTAGGATGAAACAGATTAGTCAGACCATACAGGAGTGATATACACTGTATGTATATTCATTCATTATTTCAGGTGGATTTTACTGCAGCTTCCCCTGATATTGATACCAAATAAATAGAAGAAAATCTCTGCCAGCCTCAACAGAGCCTGAGAGTTTAACACATTTAAACTAATGAGAAACACTATGACTCCAGTAACGAGGAGATCTAGGAACTGGGTTAAGTCTTTTAGTGGAGAGGTGAGCGCTTATCTGGAACTGATGAAAACATGTGAGCCAAGAACCCAAATCCACTCTGGAAAGCATCTCATTAGTCCATACTGGGAGGACAAAGAGCAGAGAGAAACAGACACTTTATGTTTTAGACCCCCTTTCCAAACTGTGAGAGTATACTCCTGGCTTGTTTTGTGCTGACCTGCAGTGTGTGAGGCCAGTAGCCGGTGGTTCTATTAGAAACACCCAGGGTGGAGATGGCGTGGCGGGCGTAAACCTCTGGCTTTGGTACTAACCAGCTCGGTCCTGATGTTGATGGTTGTCGCTCACTTGAGGCTATCTGGATACACACACACACGCTAGACATCAAGCACCAGTATACATACTATTATGTGCTTCACAAAAAACATGTTCATATACCAAATACCTGAGCTTTGGTAATAACAGTAGCATCTACAATAAATTTTCAGATTCATATTTGATTGAATGCTCAAAAAGACACTTTATTTTTCTCATACTGTCCATATGAGCATACCTGTATTCAACCTCCTGTCTCTATGAGGCCCTCCCAAAAAGCAAGTAGAATAGAAAGAACTTTATATTGTAAAAAACACAGTCAGGAGGCCCCAGGGATGACCCAGGACATGCTGGAGAGACTGTCTCCTTACTGGCCTGGGAACGCCTCGGGATCCCCCTAGAAGAGCTGGACAAAGTGGCTGGGGAGAGGGAAGTCTGGGCTTCCCTGCTTAAGCTGCTGCCCCTGTGATCCCACCCCAGATAAGTGGAAGAGGATGGCATGTCAGATTGATACCAGGAACTATCTAGCCATAGAATAAGTTCAAAAGACCATAAATGTAACATCTGAAGCCAACATTCAGAGCTTGACACATTTTAGTTGGTAGTAAAAAATGTATTTAGGTACCCTACTTATTACTGGTCATATTGTATCAGGCATAATGTACCTGGAAAGGAATCAGGCTTTGGACAAAGATCCCTTTGCTGCTGTACTCGAGGTGAAGCGCTCTTGAAAAATGATCCAGGTAGCCCTGAAATGTCAAGTGGAGAAGAAAGGGAAAGAGGATTATAGCAAGGACAGAAAAAAATGTTATTACTTAAGATGAAGAAAGACTGAAAGTAAAGATCTGATTTGCCTGTGGGAATGTTAGCCCTCATACATTACCCAGTTGGGTTTTACTTTACTTTACTAAAAAAAACCATTTTACTCTGCTTGGAGACACCAGTATGAAACAATCTTTTTACAGTCACATTATTTCATTGTGCTGTCAAAAAACTCTACAGAGGATACAGCTGTGCATCTGTGAGGCAGATGTCCTCAATGCATTGTCTCACAGCAGACGCCGTGAGGGTCACTCTTCCAGGCAGGGGTCTAGAGCAAGCACCCGATGATATATTGACCACAGCCCCTCTTCTGCGCTCCACCATCCCCGGCAGCACCAACCGGACCATCAGAGTAGCAACCACAACGTTCTTATTCACCAAATTCAACAGGCTATGCTCAGGCATTTCAATCAGGCTCTGAGGGGAAGCCAGAGACTGCACACAGTTCACCAGGAAGCCAATATCTTTGCCCCTCATGGCTTCTTTGATGGACTTGCTGGCTGCCTGGTCCAAAGAGAAGTCTGCAATGACGACAACAGTTTCCACGCCGTAGCTTTGGGAGAGGGATGCAGCGGTGTCTCTAACAGAGGTGTGGTCCTGAGTGACAAAGATAATGCTGATGCCATGCCTGGCCAGCTCCTCTGCATAGGCTTTAGCCACAGGCTCTGATGCACCTGACAAGAGAGAGGGCATTTATCATTTATAAGGAAGAAATGAGGGTGTATAACTGAAAGCTACTGCACACTATGGCCTCAAAACATTAACATTTACTTTGTTACTTTGTAACAAGCTCATCATTAGTACATTAATAAGACATTAAACAATACTGTACTGCCTTTTCATATATTTGCAAAATGAATATCTGTGGGTTTGGACTGCTGGTTGATGGTGTTCAGATTTCTTGTTTTGTGCTGCCAACATTAAATAACCAATGATATTAACTTGACAATCATATCAGTACTGATACCCCCACCCCCCCCATAGACAGGTTGACATGATTCACTGGCTCTGCTGTGATCACCTTCAGCATCCTTACCATAAACCACGGCCCAGTCACCAAATCTTTGAGTGAGCCTCTTGCTCGGGATCATTCTTGGCAGGAGATGCACCCTGACCAACGTGCAGCAGTCTCTCAGCAGGATTACAGCTCTGCTGGCCGTGTAAAGAGCACCGACCAGGGCCAGAGTTTCAAAGTAAGGACTACACGACCGAGAAATTTCTCCATACAAAAACTGAAAGCTGTCAACTGCCGCCATGGTCAACGCTTTTTTTATGGCGATGCTAGCTTGCTAGCTAAAGGTTAGTCAGTAGATTTTACGTCGTGATTTCTAAACGTAACGTTAACTGGTAATTCAGATGGGTGAGACAAAACGTTTTGCTGTTCCTACATAATAAATTTCCGATAAAGCTAACTTGTTAGGCAGACGCTTCAGCACGTAGAGATGCTCTTCTGTTCACCACCCGGCAGGAGAAGAGACCAACAAAACATTGAGTCACGTGATCGTGTATTTCAGGGGTGCTGCGTTCAGGTTCGCATTGGAAAAACCCTCAAGCTCATGAATATTTATCATTTTTTTCAAACAAAGAAAGTCAGTCTCTTTCAAAATGGTTATTCCATACAATTTGGTCTGAATTTTGTCGGTTTGCACTATTAAAGGTACACATTAATCTCTAAAACTAATTATTCTCATTATATATCTCATTTTTAACCCATATTTCCGATGCCCATAAAGGTGGCGTGTGGTTGGCTATCCCATAATGCACCGCGGTTCATGGTGAACGTTTCCATAGAGACACTACACTTGCAAATGCTCATAAAAATGCCATCTGGATGAAAAGCTTTTAAGTCCAAACACAAGGTGACCGTTTTTTTATATACTGGATATGACGTCTTCCTGTTTTGGCCGTTGGTTTGTGTCGTGAGGAGGTTTTTGGTTTTCATTCAACTGCGTTTCACTTCAAATTGGGCACCTTTGCCTTTAGCTAACTAGTTAGCTAGCTAGCTGTGTAGGGTTTCATTTAGCATTGTCACAGTTAACCAGGGAGAAGATGCAACACGTTTTGTCTATAGATTAAACGTAAACATAGTAAGTATCAGACAGACAGAGTGAGTGCACAGGATGTATCACTTAATTGTTGCTTTCGATGTTTTTTATTTATGTATTTGAATCAAACAGCCTTAGTGATTCTGAAAAAGACACAGCGTCTGTGCAGTTTGCTCCTCTGGGCGGTACAATGATGCCATGCTTAGGACATAATATTCAACCCATATGTTGCCACAAATGAGAACTTTGATTTCCTTTGGATATATTCTCTGGGCTGCCTTAAGCACAAGTCTGAAGACTTTTAAAAAAAATAGCTTACACCGCTTGGCAGAACAATGAATGTTTCTGACCATAGCTAATCTTTGGGAATTAATGGTGGAATTAATGGTTTTTCAATACATCATCATACATCATCATTCATCACATTATAAGAAAAATGTGTCTACAAAGACCAAATTATATTATAAAATAACTATAAAAAACTTACTGCTTTCATGAGGTCATAAGTTGGAAGTTAAAGATCTACATTTGCCGTAAGTTCTGATGTAATTTTTGGTGTGATCGAAGTATTTCACAGTTGCCCAAAGTATACCCATACTGGAGTTAAAGACCTAAACCCATCAATTTGAAAACGTGTGGATCTTGTTTTGTTGATGTTATAAATATTAACAAATCAAAATAAAATCCTGCTGACGGATTTGGGTATGTGATTCTTTTCTATACCTTGACCATGGTTATACACTCCAGGTCTGTTTTTTGATCTTTACTAAGGATGATGATTTTTGTATTTATTTAGTTATTTCTTGCACAGTTGATTGTTAATTTAGGGCTATACAAACACAAATACACATCCTCTTTTTCTGAGCTAAAGTTGTCTGCCAAACCCTGGATAACACCACACAGGGCATAGCCCCCCTGACCTCACAGCTATACATTTGCTCATTTTAAGCCCAGAAAACCAATTATTCTGTTCTCTTTCATCTCTCAGAAATGTCTCAGTTGTCATCTGAAGATGAAGCAGAGTTGCAGTCCCTGCTCAAGCAGCTTCTGAGGGACATCAACGACAGGATCTCTGGTGCTCCGTCATCCGAATGTGCTGAGGAGATCCTCCTTCACCTGGAGGAGACCGACAAGAACTTCCACAAGTAAGACTACCAGATAGGATAGTGTAGAATTCACTTCAAATATCTGATTTGAAGTTAATTTGTATCTACTATCATACTTTCCTTTCAGTTATGAGTTTGTTAAGTATCTCCGTCAGTATGTGGAGGGTTCACTGGGAGCTGTGGTGGACGAAGAGACCAAGAATTTGACTAGAGGAGATGGACAACATGCAATAGGATCAGGTCAGGACACCTTGATCCCCGCCGTCACCCGGAGGACCAGAGACTCAGCTGAGTGAGTGTAGCTCAGATGCTGAGCTCCACGTGTTCATGTATCAATTCACAGATAATAACACATTTTCAAATTATGTGTATGCATGTTTAGAATCCCTTTATTTTCAAGATATTGAGAGTAAAGATCATTTTTGATCCGAATATGGTGATGAAGCACCAAACTATTTTCCTTGTAATCTACATGCTGGCTTCTAGATCGTGATTCCCAATTTCTTACTAGAAAAAAACTGCAACCTAACCATCGTTTAAATCAGAATTTGAACAGATTTGGGATGGTATTACAGTTTCTAGATTTTCTTTGATAAGAAGCTGCAGTTCCACTTTTTTTTCTGATGGCATTGCATCACGTAGTAGCTGTGGACTAGGATGCAGTATTTTATAATTGATGTATCTTGTTAGTATCTTGCAGTGTGACAATTTTTTCTATTTTTACCTCAAACTCTTGCACAGTAGATAAATAAATACAGATGTGTTACACAGTGCGTTTTAGCTAAACAATTCTGACACAAAGTGTCATTTGCGCTGATGCAATGTCTCTCTTTGTGACAGGTACCAGCAGATGATGCAAACACTGAAAAACACCATGATCATGGTGGTGGAGTCTTTAATCAACAAATTTGAGGAGGACCAGATGAAGAAGGAGGAGATGCACCGAGAGAAGCAACACAATCAGTCCAACAGCCAGTACACTGACAACTGCTCTGACAGCGACTCCTCTTTCAATCAGGTTAGAGATGCAGTTCATGCTCTCTTATGTCAATGTTATTTTGAGGATTGCTGATGACCAGACTAAAGTGCCAAGATTGTAGCTTTTGTTCCTTCCCTTTGTTAGACTAAATGTAAAGCAAAGCAGACAGTACATCCACCAATGAGCCCTGAGACCACCATTAAAACACTGAGAGCTCTCTTTTATTTTAGCTTATGATGGATCATAATAGTTTCATCTCCATTTTCTTTTCTAGAGTTATGCATTCATCAGACAAGAGCAGCTGCAAGCACTGGCTGAAAAACTTGACTCCAGCAGACCCAAAGAGGTAGATAGGCTCACTAATGTACAGTACAGGCATTATGATTATATAATGCTGTGCTGTAGTTTTTGTCCGTATGCAGGAGAATAATGTACGGCACTGTACCATAAAGCAATGGTTGCCAACCTGCTGTGTTGTGAGAGAAATATGAGTGGCTGTGATGGGTGATGAGAGTGATGTTTTTTTATCTTATTCTTCAGGCCTCTTAAAGTGAAATTAAAAAAATGAATCAATTTGTCAATTTAATTTACTTCATTCATTCAGCCTGACATGATATGTTGTTTTTTTTTTCAGCTCAGAGATCAATGAAATATGTTGATTTAAGAGATGTTTTTTTCTGCGTCAAACTCTGAAATCAGTGGAGATGTAGACATTTGGTGATGAATAGTAAACATTGCTGAGGGAATCACTGCCCTCAATGTGAATATAATTACCAGTGTAGTCCAGATGTAGTGATGGGACTCTGTGCAGGTGCGTTGGGAGGCTCTTCAGGCCCTCTGCTGTGCCCCCCCGTCTGATGTGCTGAGCTGTGAGAGCTGGAACAGCCTGCGCAGGAACCTCTGCACAGCTCTGAACGAGCCCGACCTCAGTGTGAGTCCTGAACAGCCTCATCTGCAAATTCACATTTAATTAATTTACAGACAAATCAGTAACGATTATGAAATGTTGTGAACAATTTCAGACTTTATGATTAATAATGACAAACACAGATAACTTGATTTTCGTTATCCCACGTACAATACTGCCACACCAGCTCAATTAGATATAGCATTGTGGTCCCTAATAATCAAAAGCTAACCGGTAGTAAATATGCTAATCATGCTCCTTAGAGCCTGCAAATCTCTTCTTTTTGATAATCTTGTTTAATTTCCTATCATGACCTTTTCTTACCTTCCAGGATAATGTCCTGCAGTTCTTTGCGAAAAGCTTCTCCTCCTCTCCACTGAATGTTACAAGAGAGATCTACACCAGCTTGGGTGAGCCTCTCTGAATGGACTGAGTACATGTGCAACACCATCATGTTTAACTTTAACGATGGAAAATAATTTAAGACTAAGAAAATACATTTTAAAGGGGCCGCTCCACTTTTTTTATAGTACCAAAAGAAGAAAGAAACAAAGAAAAATATTTTGCCCACTTATCTAACCATTAACTCTCCAATCAGACCTTTGAATCTGCCCTCTGGACTGGAAATAATTCGGTCTGCAAATTTAGCTGATATACAATAATTTAGAGCTATCCTGTTTGTCTCTGAAAACACAGAGAAGCTCAAATGAAAGAAGAGACTCTCTATTTCATCATGAAAAAAATGTTTGTTTTTACCTTGTTCCGTTCTTGGTTTGTGTGGAGGACAGTAGAGGCCACTTTCCCCAAAATCACCACTTTCTATACAGAATCCATTTATTTTGCTCTCTAATTATGATCTTCTCCACTTCCTGCTTTGATCTGTGTGGCGCATATTAACTGTTTGTTTCCTGTAAAAAAAACACTTTGACAATGTAAATCGTCAATGGCACTCAAAGAGTTAAGCATATATGCACTGTAAATTAATCATGTATATGGTGTGTTATGTAGACGAACACCAGTAGTATCTTGTTGCATATAATGTAATGTAAGTATATTTTGCCTCTCTAATGTGCAGCTAAAAGTGTGGAGTCAAGTTTTGTGTCACACAAGCTGAGCTTCCCAACTGGCTCAGCTGCCTTAGACATCAACAGACCTGAGATGAGTCGTCTTCTCAAACAGGTGCGCCATCTTTTATCTTATCTGTATCACCATACCATCACCAAAACAAAAACATTATGGCTTTGTCTCTGTCTATCTCATCTCATCTCATCTCATCTCAGATTCGATTGATGAACGACTTTCAAAAGGAGGTGACAACTTTTTGGATCCGCCATCCTGAGAAGTGAGTTTTCACCTCAATATGTAGTCTGGTTTGTCTCCATGAATCATGACAGAATGCTGCAAAATGACATGACAACACTTAGATATACTGTGTACTGTATTGTCTAATGGTTTACCACATGGTAAAGTCCAAATGTACTTTTCTTCATTGCCTCTAGAATGATAGTATACCTTGAATACATTTGTTTTTGCTCCCCTGCTCCAGATATATGGAGGAAGTTATAGACAGCACCTTCTCCCTGCTGTCCTTCCATCATGAACTTGGCTCAGCCCTGGAACCCATTCACCTCCTGGCCCTGCTGGATATAAAAGCTGCTTGGTTTAAAAAGTGGATGGTAGGAGCAATTTCGTACATACTGTTTGTGTCTTTTTTTCCTCTTATACTCAGTCTCATATATACTCTCCTATCCTGATGTGTCTCCCTCTCTCAGCATGGATGCTACAGTAGGACTGTGGTTCTGAGACTCCTGGAGAGAAAGTACAAGTCTCTGGTGAGCGATCCACTCCTTTAATCAATATCTCTCACTGACTTCTTTGTACTTCTGAAATGTTTCACACCGTAGAGAAACAAGCATGAAAAGTCTTTCCAGAGGGCATTTAACTCCCCAACTTTATTTAGACACCAGAAACCATTGCAAATCGTTTTCCGTCCTGCATTGGTTGGTCTCAACCTTGGGCCTCAGAAAGAAGCTGAGCTTGCTCTTTAACCTTTACTGTACCTGCAAGGAGTCTTTTAATCAAAACCAGAAAAAAGACTGTGTTTAGTGACATTGTGAATTATGAGAGTTGTTGTCTTGACCACTATGGTTGGGATTACTTTAGTCTCCATTGCTCCAGAGGTTTTAAACTGGAGCTCAAATTATCCACAGAGATCTCCTCTTCTACAGAACAAACTTAAAGGATGGGTCAAATGCAGAGGACAAATTTCATGTACAGTATGTACTTGTATATATGACAGTCAAGGTTGTTAAGTGTTTTAGTATTTAGTAGACACAGGAGCTCCACTAATGTTTGCTCAGCTTGTTTCGCTGATAGCTTAAAGTGGTGAAAGGGGATATGATGCCACTGACAGGCGCCTGAAAGAAACAGGTTGTTATCTTGATTTAAAATTAGGTTTTCCCTAGATTTAAAAATAGCTGGAAATAATTGGGATACTATGGTATATGAACACAAATCTAGTTGTTTTCAGACACGTATGTGCGTTTAAACAACGCCTACAGTGAAATTCTTATGTGTGTGTCTTGGAGACGAAGGGCCAGAAGAGTTGAGTCACTTTGACATTTAAGAATTGACTGTTTAATCCTGAACCTCCCTCTCAACTCTCACATGACCTATAGAAAGGATTACTGTGTGGAATCACCCCTGGTACTTTCTCTAAAGTAAATGCCAATAACTCTTCCAAAGGCACGGTAAGCCAAAACTACTCTTCCGTTGCAGTGCGATCAAATTCCCAACAGTGCCACAGGATTTAGATTAAAACAAATGGCTCTAGTGTTAAAACTCTTGATTAAGAGGTTTGATAAGAGGAGTTTGCATTGACGTTCTGAAGGAGTTCTTCTGTTGTTTGTGGCCCGTTCACAGGTGCATCCATTTGTCACAGTAGATTAGCAGTCGTCACGTCATTCAGAGGGTTGCAGCAACCACAATAACATGCATTGCTTTTATGTTTTCAGATCGTAGCAGCCCTTCAGCAGTGCATCCATTACAGTGAATGCTGTGAACGTTTCACAAATGACGCAGCTGATCCCCAGTCAGCAGAGAAGCAGAGCACCGGTAAGTAAAATAGTCCATCAACTCATGATTTCTTCAATAGGCTTATGGACTTTCTCACGCATATCCAAACACCAATTTCCACTCTCATTCTCTCCCTGGTAAGCCTCAGCACATTTTTGGTAATGCTGATTTAATGCGTCCGGTGAAACAACAAAATAAATAACACGCTCAGGCTGAACTACTGTGAAAGCTTAATGAGAAAGTAATGCTTCATTTGAGGCCTGTGGGTGTTGAATGTATTTGTACCTAGACGTCGCAGTCATCATTTATTGCCTTTCCTTAACGGGCAAGCACTGTCATGAAAACAGAGGGATGCAGAGAAAAGTGACAAAAGAGAAACACAAGTTAACTGTTAATAACTTTTCACAAGTAAAAAAACAGAGTAGGCACAAGTTAACACTTATAACGTCCTACCCATTTATATAACCTAAGTAAGGAATTTAATGTTTATCACATGTACGCGGAAATAATCATCTCAGTAATATAAAATAGAAATCAACAACATCAACAAAGGAGAGAAGGGAATGATAGAAGGTTGAAAAATTATTGTACTTAATTGTGTCTCTCCTCCCTGTTTTTATTAGCAAAGAGCAATATACAAAGTATTTGGACAGCAGGCTTCTCATTTATCATCTCAGCAGTCTAGACTGTCTGTCCTCTTTGCGCTCCAGCAGCAAGTAGTTTGTGAAAATGAGTTTTTTTGGTCTCATTTTCAGGTTGTTACATCAGTTGTGAACATTGATAAAGCACATTAAAGTGCTGTACACAAGATACATTAAGCACAATGAAATTAAAACAGTAAAATATGAACAATACAAGTTAAAACATACCTAAATAACTGCCTATGATTAGTGTGTGCTCATTTGTGAAATGCCTGGAAGGGTCTTATGGAGATGAGGAGACTGTTCCAGAGTTTAGGGGTAGCTACCACGAAGGCCCCGTCGCCTGTAGACCCCACGAAGGCCCCGTCGCCTGTAGACCCCACGAAGGCCCTGTCGCCTGTAGACCCCACGAAGGCCCCGTCGCCTCTAGACCCCACGAAGGCCCCGTCTCCTTTAGACTTCAGCTTGGTTTTGGGGACCTCAAGCAGCTGATCAAAGGACCTTAGGGCTCTGCTTGGGGAGTGGAGCAGGAGCTCAGTCAGGCACAGAGGGGCAAGACCATTCAGGGCTTTAAAAACCATTAAAAGAAGTTTAAAAGCAATGCGAGAGTTGATCGGGAGCCAGTGGAGGAACGCTGAAACAGGTGTGATGTGGTCATGTTTTGCCAGTGAGCCGTCGAACAACAGCGATATAATTACCAAAAAATTAATAAAGGTAGACTTGAGTTACCTGCAAATGTTTAAAAATAAAGGTACCCTGTCAAGCTTTTGACAACTAATGTCCTCTGGAGCAAGGGGACCTTCATTAGGGTGCACATGCACACTCATGAGCTATGCCTTCCAGGTTCCTTCAAACTACACTGATCAGTTTCTGAGGAATACTCATCTAATCTGTGTGGGGGGATTCATAAAACATGGCGAGCAGACGGTCCAAAGAGAAATGGAGACCATAAATATGATACCTAAGATGAAGTCATGGGGAAGCCACAGATTGACAAACTGTGGAAGAACAAATCAGGAAGGAGGAGTGTTGTTTGTGTAAAAACAAGGTTAAGTTGTGAGCTTTTCTGGCCATGCTGAACTGTGCTGCTTAGGCAGACAGGGAATCTGGGAGAAGTGAAATAGTTGCTGATGCTGCAAGAAAGTTTTGTGGAAATAATTGCAGGTGCTGTTGAGAGAGACTTTCAGGCCGTTGCAGAATGGGATGAAGGGTGGGGAAAACATATTTTTTTGAACCATTAGCAGTGGGTAATGCAGCTTTTCAGATGCTACAGGATACATTTTAAACCTAATTTGATAAAGGATTTCAAAGGATTTGAGAAGTTGATTTTAGGCTGCATTTGGATTTATGCATTTCATTTGTAATTAAAACATATTTTTATTTAGTACATGTTGTAAATATTTAAATATTTATTGGTATTATTGTTACTTATTCTATTATTTTCTGGCTGTTGGTTATTGTTTCTTTATTACTGTAACTTGTTTATGCTGCTGTGGTGGGTGAATTTCCCCCAATTGGAGATGAATAAAAAACTATTCTATTCTGAGGATGAGTATTTGGTGAAGAAGTTATGATATATAAACTAAGAATTGAGTACTGTTCAAATAACAACATAACTCTGTAGCTTTTATTAAATTCACTACAATACATTGTACCAAAAACAGCAGACCATTGTTGTGATTATAAGTAATTAATCCTCAATGACATGTGGTCGTTTCTCAAAACTCACATGGGCCAAAACTCACATGGGCCACACTTCCCATGAACCTCTCTGCTGTCTCTCAGCTATTGTTTGTTAACATTGTTTCATCTCAGATAGCAAAATTAACGTCATGATCCTGAAGAATCATGGTAAAATGGACTAAAAACATGCACTTGCACATTAAATCGTAGAAATTCGTTAAATTAGAGGTACTGCATGGGGAAATAATGACACAAAGGGGAATGTCAGTGTGTTATCTCCTGTAAGCCACCTGGCTGCTCAAGACTGGACACTTTAACCTTGTGGTGGATAAGTGGAGAAGATATGCAGACACGCTGTCACTGATACACTCCTCATAACAGAAGAGCTTTTCTGAGCTGTGCTTCTTTTGAGTTTTCTGCACCCCAGAGGCTCTGCAGACGTCTTTCATTTGTCAGTCTCATTCTAGTGCAGAGGCTTCACATATGAAATGTCTTTAAACTGTCTCTCCACCACAGCATCACAGCAAGGGCATTACTCATGGTCTATAAATAATAGTTAGCAGAATAGTTAATTTTTTCCTGTTTTTCCACAAACATCATCTTTAGTTTGTTTCTCTCAACTGCTTTTTTTCTGAGATTTGTTCCTTCAAGCATCTTTTTTGTTATAATCAACTTTATTTGGACCTCATGGAAACTGGAAATGTCTGAACAAGCTTATATGCTTTTGTTCTGTTTCAGGTTCAGTCCAGAGGAGTGTTTACACAGGGAAAGAGCTTGAATATGCCTTCTTTGTCCACTCCCTGTGCGTCCTGGGGAAGCTCCTCATCTACACCAACGGCAGAAAGCTCTTTCCCATTAGAGTGAGGAAGCTTAAAGGTATAACATTAGATTGTTCTGTAAACACTTAAAACATATGTCACAGGCATGTGGGATATAATATGAAATGTCTTACATTGTTTCACTAAAAGCAGCATAAGGATTTTACTAGGGAAGTATTGGTCGATACTGATATTGAACAGATATCAGCATGAATCATACATACTTTTATTACTTATTTTGTAGTATGGAATAATAGAAAAGGCTTGATATTACTCAAACAGAGAACAATAGTCAGCAATAGTAGGTCTGAGAAAAACTAACCCATTTATTATTAACCAATGGGTTACAACAATTTTTACATTAAGAATATCCTACAGTTGAATAGAATATATATAAAAAACATGCCACTCCTCCTTCTACTTTGTTAGCATCTTCCTGCTGCTGCATAGAAGAGCTGGAGTGGAGTCTGGAATGGAGTGATGGGATTGCAGTGATTCTATCAGAGATGTTAGAAGCAGGCCGATATCAGCCAAGTTTTTGTTTGCTGATATTGAACCAATATCAATATTGGATCAGGACACCCCTTGTTTTACTGTAGTAAACAGAATGGCTCAACCTTTCTGGAAGTGTGTGAAATCGCTCTCTGTCAGGGTGTTTAGCTTAATATATTTAGCACAAAGACAGCTAATCTGCCTCTGTCAACACCTCTGAAGCTCAATAATTAATTATTTAATTATTATTATCACATTTGTTTAATCTGATCAAGAAATAGTTCATTTTTGTTTAAAGTTTTTTTCTCACTTTGTTTTTGCACAGATTAAACCAACTAAATAAAACATGTTAGGTGCTGTTGGCAGATTTTGTTACCTTACAGAGCCCAGTTAACTTTTCCCCCTTGTTTTCAGTCTTTGTGCTAAGCTAAGTTAACTGGGTATGGCTGTTCATGGGAGTGGTATCGATCTCCCATCTAATGCCAGAGAGCGATTCAGCATAATTCTCAGAAAGTCACCTTTATTTTAAAAGAGTATTTCAATCACAAAATAACCATTTGTACACAAATAACTCCCAGTGTTACCTTAAATTCTTGAAGGAAACCTTTTTGTTTGTCTTGCATACATGAATCCAAAAAGGGCACTTCTGTGCAAGAGTGAGAACGTTTTTGACATAGTTTTGCTCTCAAACAAATATGTACTAGAAGAAAGAATTCAAGTTAGCAGTGTGAATATTTAATTTACAAACCCTGTAAAGAGCTGAATCTGCAGGATTGACTCATAGTTTCAACGAGAGATGTGGAGTAAAGGGAAAATAGATGTTTATGGTTTATTGCCCCGTACAGATCATCGTCTGTCCCTTGAGTAATTTTTCTACAAAATTATCCATCCCAATCTTTACAGCACATAATCTCATTTAGGAATGTGTCTGGTCAGCTCTCACGTGGTGCCACTCCTTGTAGTCATCCTGGGCAGTAACCTTCCTCCACCTGTCTTAATCACAAGTAAAGTTACATAATGGTGTAAACGATTCAAAGGTAGATCATTAAAACTGACTCACTGCCCACTGCCACTGCTCTTAAAGCTGTGCTATTTAATTATTAATCACTCTTATTCCATGGTATTCTGGAGGAAATCAAATCAGTGATGCTAGAGTGTTTTATATTGATTATAAGGCCTGGGGAGTTGGAGGCCTGTTACTTCACACCTTCACACCAAGTGGGTACCTAAATTGCCAAGACAAGAATCTCTCCAAAAGAGTCAGTGCTCTCTTATAGACACACCCAAATTATAATTTTTTTTACAGTTAGAGCATCATTTCTGCATCGTACCGATAGTTCCAGTCACTCTGCATGTCACGTTTACTGATTGTTTACCAGAATGTGTACACTGTCCTACTGGACTGATGGTGGTTAGTGGATAGCAGTTTTCCTTACATTTCTTCAGCAGTGTTACAATATGGGAAATATGTCTTGTACTGCGAGAAGAACTCGCAGATAATGACATTTAATCATCTGCCCTTAGCGACATGTATCTCATAATGTGCATGCCACATTTACTTCATATAACTAGATTATTTTAACTATGGTTTATTTTCCCGAGTCACTGATTAATTGTTAAGGATAAACAATAGTGAAAAATGCAAAGTAAATGTCTCCAATTCGGCTGTTTTGTTCACCCACCTGTACAAAACCCAAACATATTCACTTGATGAAGGTATAAAACCTAAAACAAAGGACCTGGAACCAGCAAATGTTTGAATTCATTGTTTATTAAATTGGTTAAAAGACTAATTGATGATCAAAAAGTGGTTAGTCTACTAATAATTTCAGCTGTAATGTGAATATGATGTATGTGTTATGGTATGTGATTCAGTATTAATGCTCATTTAGACATGCAGGTGATAAAATGCTATATACTGTATGTGGTGTGTATTTGACTTGTTTCAGTTGTGTTTCTGTAATTTGGTGCATTTACTTTGGCAGCAGTCTATTTTAAAACATACCAGAATCATCCCTAGACATGGAATTAGGAGCCAAATGTGCACCAAGGTGATCTTTGTCCTCAAGGTCACTGAAACTTGGACCACTTCCTTCCCAGCAGTATCTATTATATTTTACTGTACCTGTAGACACTGAGTAACCATATCTGCTTATTTATCATGTCCTGTTTCAGATCCAGTCAGCCTGACAGACCTGGTTATCATCCTGATTAACATCATGTACCAACACCCCAAACCTCCGCACAGCCATACAGCACACACAGGTGAGGCCTCACACACTAACACACGGATGTGAAGTACGTCAGACAGTTTCAGCTACCCCCCCGGTCTCTGTGCAGACTATGAGTTTGCAATCGGGGACAGAAGGAACACAGTGACCCTCCCTATGAGGCGTAACAGCATTCCTCAGTCCATATCTTTTATCTCTCAACCTTGTACTGAGTCAGGCAGCACTATGGTTGTCTCCTGGAAGACCTTGCTTTATTGCCCCATTCTTCTCATGAATTACACTGCAACTTCCCTGCCAGTGATCAATAGTGTCCCCTACCTTGACTTGTCAGAGGATGATCATCTCCTTTGGCTGCTGCAGAGCTTGGCAAGTCATAGATTTCTCTTAATATTTTACCTCCGCTCTCTGAAGAAGATCACGCTCGACAGAGTAAATAGTATCATGACTACAGTGTAAAAGTAGATACAGATTCAAAGTATGTGTGTGAGACAGTCTTGGCTGGAGGGTACTTAATATAAGTAAAAATACGATAATGTCGCCAAAAGAATGTGACTTTCCCAATGTTTGAACTAAACATCATTATTATTCCCAAAATCAGAATCAGAAACTAGTTTATTGCCAAGTAAGTTTGCACAAACAAGGAATTTAACTTGGTATCTTGGTGCATGACATATAAACATATAAACACCGTGCAGAGATAAGAACCAAAAGATAATAAAGTGACTAAGAATAAATATGGGGTGCAAAAACTCTGATTATGTGATTACAAACAGAGATAAAAACAGTGCAATATGGCAGATAAACAGAGACAAAGTCTGTGCAGAAATGTGCAGTTAGGCTAGTGGAGGGAGGGCCTTGTTGATGTGACTTCAGTGATTTATTTCTTATTTGAATTGTTGTTCACTACCCAGTAAAGTAAATATCCCTAAAATGTTTTATGAGAATTCTGAGGGTGACCGTGATGGGAGAAAGACCATATCCTTTCCTCAAAGTGGCAGTACAACTTTTAAACGTTTATTGTAGTTCACTCCATGTGTGCTGCCAACAGCACGGTTCTCTCCCTCACTGCAGCCGCCATAACCATTAAGCTTTATGCAAATTAATGCACAATGACGTCTCTATTATGCAAATGGACGTATGGTGTCCTCTGGCAACTTTAGAGTGTTTCATTGGAAATAATTGCATAGTGAGAGCAACACGTATAGGGAACCAATCTAAACACAGATGGTGTCATTATTTGACAGCCATTACAGTCCTTCTTTCAAAACACTCGTTTATTCTATTAAAAGTATAGAGATGTTACTGTCCCAGCAAGTCAGTATCAAAAGTTAAAGTAGTTATTTTGCAGAATGACCTCTTTCTGATAAATTATACTCTTTTGGACACTTTTTTTGTTCTCTCTTTTTCATTTTCACATTTTTATTTTCTATTTTTTTGTTTGTTTGTTTGTTTGAAATAAATTCAATAATTCATGTAAGCAGCACTTTAGCAAAAGTAGCAAAGACGATTTGCATGTATATTGTACACTTTGCCGCTGTGATGTGGACTTTAGCACACAATGAAAGACGGCCATTGAAAGGCATGCTAGCACGGAGAAACATAAAAGAAACAGGAGTGTAGACTGTGGAATTTAAGTTGACCGAGAGATCTTCAGTGACTCATTTAGTACACCAGATTGGTATGTTGTGATTTTTCTTTCCTCACTAAATGCCGCAAAGTGTCCCTTTTTTGTGTAAATGGCCACCCTAGTGCCACCGAGCCCAACGCCCCATGCTGCAAGGCTCAATGCTGTTGAGCATGGGGCCCTAAGGTCGTTGCTGTACAGCCCGAGAGGCTCGCCGTGGATCACTGTGGTGTTGTGGATCAGCCCGATCCAGTTATGGGTGAATCTGAGTCGGCTGAGCCTGCAGACAGTGGTGAGGCTGGAAGAGAGAAGAGGTGACAGGTGGAGAAAGCTCAATATTTACCAGATTTTAGTGATTAAAATTATATAATTTCTGTCTCCTCTGTATTGATGTCAGTTTCTTTCTGTGCAGGTCAGATTTTATTATTCTAAAGGAAATTTGGCCTGCAGCAAAACTAGACTGTGTCCAGTGTTTTTTTTTTTTTCCTCTGTTCCAGCACTCTGCAGGTTGTTAATAAAAGAGGAAAACTAGGCAAATTTTTAAAAACAAAATAGCATAGTTATCAAAAGAAGCATCATTAATCATTGAAGTTAAAAAATCATTTTTATTTTTTACTTTTGTACTAAGTAAATTTCAGAACCTGTACTTTCTTATGTTTACTTAAGTAAAGGAGTTCAATCAGTACTTCTACTTTTACTTCAGTCTCTTTTTTCCACAAGTATCTGTACTTCTACTTAAGTAAAGAATGTGGGTACTTTTGCTACCTCTGCGTTACATATGGTAGACTAGTTCGACCTATAGCATCAATTCAAACACTCTCACTATGACAAGGTAAATATGTAATATATGTCCAGTATAAAAATGGAAATGTACTGAGGCAGACAGAAAAACCTCACAAGCCCAAAATGTGATTCCCGTTGTCTCATTGACAAATGGGGTACAAGCAGAATAACATGTTTAGTGTCATTCTCAAAGAATAGAAAGACTGATAAATAATGTGTGTAATTCAGTTAAATGTTTGTGTGTTCAGACTCTCTGTCGCCCAGCTGTCTGGTGATGGAGGCGCTGTGGATGCTGTGTGAGAGGACAGAATGTGCTGCAGAGTGTCTCTACCAGGCGCCTGTAATAGAGACACTACTGGCTCCTGTTGTAGCTCTGCTCAGTGGACAGCAGGTCAGACACACATATGAGTAGACCACACATACAGTAGGTTGCAGACGTACACCACAGACAGATGCATAAATACATATAGACACAGAAAGTTTGAAACAGAGCTTCTCGTGTCAATATGGAAGTAAACCACATCACAGTTAGGGTTAGATTCATTAAAGTCCTAACTATAATGACAGAGCTCTGTGGATCCTTTTATATCACACATATGTTGGATTGTAGCGTCTAGTGATCTAAAGTCTATTTCACAACCTGTCAAGATTAAAATTCTGGAGAATACTTTTTATCTTGTGTGTCAAAATGATCTGTTTTATAAATGTGTGACTCACCCATATTTCCCCAGTATACATCTAATCCTTTGTCTCAACTTTAAATCCAAGTTTTCAAGCCAGAAATTTATCCTTGCCATTTCCCTAAAAAACATTTTTAGGGCCCGAGCCAACTGCTGCAAGCAGAGGGCGAGAGCCCTATTGAAACTGAAGGAATTATTATTATTAACCTTGATTCTAATGTCTCATCTGTACCCTAAAATGTTTGTGACAGTCATGCAAGAAGGACCAAAGAGTTTTTATCATTGGTCAGCCTTTCAAAGAAATTGTGGAAGCAGCGCTTATTAAATATGTTTTTTTCTTAATTCCATCATTGCCCAAGGTAATGATATCTCAGTTTTCAATATCTGTTCATCCATCCAGTTGGTTAATTTGTGTTTATTCTTTACGGTTTACAGACCAAATTAAAGTCTCCTGCAGAAACACTGAATGTCATCGCTGATGTTCTGGCTCGCATCGCAAACACTGACAGAGGATTAGCTCTCTTCTTATACGACAAGAATGTAGTTGTAGCCCACAGTGAAAGGTGAGATGGTGTCAGTTAAGTTGTGATTAAATACACAGTGTCATTTTATGTCTTTGATAGCAACGAATAAATTATGTTTCTGTCTGACTTAGCAGGATGACTTTGACACATCTAAGTTTGCATAACAAATCCTCCTGGTTCTGCACAGAGAGCAGATTAGATCTGAGGATGCTGTCAATTACTGTGGTTGATCTACTTAGATCTCGTTGTAGCAAAAATCGACAAAAAACAAGTTGTATTAAAGATCACTGGGGTCACTCAGTGGCACTGTGTTAGTTTTGTATTCTGTTGTAATTGACCCTGACCAGTCTATTCAACTGGAAACAACAGTCTGTTGTTATGAATTAGCAATAATACATTCACTATGGCTGATACCACAGAGTACAAACTGTTTTGACTAATGTGCTATTGTCTGTCATTGATTCTTTTCTGTAGCCTCTCTGAGAATTATAATGCAAAAATGAGCATATAATAGTTTCACTCAATGAAATTAGAGCTCTAGTCCAGATAATGAAAGCAATACAAATGGCTCACTTAGAGTTATAAAGGAACACACTGGAGTGTATTTGACATTTAGAAGACATTATTGAGAAATAGGAAGCATATTTCTCATTGTCTGTTCTGTCCTTTGCAGAACCTCTCCTGCTCATGTCATTGTACAGTTCACCCTCAGGCTGCTGGATAAGGAGCTGTCATCATTAAGTGCATCCAGCGGGTCCCATACACCATGTGGAGCCTTTATCTTTGTCTGTAGACAGATATACAACACCTGTGAAGGGTTACAGGTCCTCCGACCGTACGGCCTTCACAAGGCTGTAGCTGCAGCATGGAAAAAGGTGCCTGCACTTCATTAATCAATATAACACTGATCAAACTTTCAAATGTACATACTCAATGACTTAGCTCTCCACTCAACCTGATAAAAGAGCAGAGAAAATCATTCAAATCAATGTGTCAATTTCCACTGAATGCGGAACGCCACCGACGTGTTGATGCCTGCCGAAACAAATTGAGATGATGAGATGAGAGAGAGATGAGATAGAACTTTAATAATCTCAAAGGAAATTCATTTACAACAGTTGCTATACATAGAAGGAAACATTAAGGAGATGTAAATTTTTAGTGCAGAATAATACTAAAAATGCAGTATTAGTGCAAAAAACTAAAAATCTAAACAATACACCATAACAACATACAACAACAATTTCACAGAGCTTCTATTTTTGTCGGACGTTGGCACACGGCGCATGAATTCAGCACAGAGCAGATTGTGTGGGACAGGAAGCTGTGTACAGACACAAAATAAAACATCAGGTTTATTTTCCAAATAAAATCATCTGCGTACGTGGTGGATCGTATAATTGATTTCCTTCTACTCAGTCGACACAGGATGGTTCTCTTTCACTGACACTAGGGTACAACCTGCTATATTTGATATATTTGAGATCTCGTCAGTCAGCAAGATCTCGTTCTCGCAATTTCAGCTGTCTGGTGGAGCCGCAGCAGGTGGATCTGGTGCATATTGACGGACATCGGCGTTGTTCCGCATCCAGTGGAAATTTGGGGTCAGCTCCACTTCTTCCTCCCCCTCCTGTCAGTGCTCTGTCCAAAGCTGCACCCCCTCAAACTTGAACACCTGACAGTAGGATTCAGCAGGGAGAGGAGAGCTGATAGGCTACATCACCACAGGTGTAAAATGTCCCGTTCAAATCCAATATAGCAACATTGTTTTGTCACCTTTATAATGCAGATACTGGAGACTATGGCTGTACAATATGGTCAAAATGCCATATCCTATCACCTCTTCAATACAAGCGGCACCTGCGACCGGCTTACACCCGCAGAGAAACTAATGTTAGCATTGGGCTAATACATACTACATACACTGTATTGCCAAAAGTATTCGCTCACTCATCCAAATAATCAGAATCAGGTGTTCCAATCACTTTCATGGCCACAGGTGTATAAAATCAAGCACCTAGGCATGCAGACTGCTTTTACAAACATTTGTGAAAGAATGGGTCGCTCTCAGGAGCTCAGTGAATTCCAGCGTGGAACTGTGATAGGATGCCACCTGTGCAACAAATCCAGTCGTGAAATTTCCTCACTCCTAAATATTCCACAGTCAACTGTCAGCTGTATTATAAGAACGTGGAAGTGTTTGGGAACGACAGCAACTCAGCCACAAAGTGGTAGACCACGTAAACTGACGGAGCGGGGTCAGTGGATGCTGAGGCGCATAGTGATAAGAGGTCACCAACTTTCTGCAGAGTCAATCACTACAGACCCCCAAACTTCATGTGGCCTTCAGATTAGCCGAGCAGCTGCATCCAAGCCATACATCACCAAGTGCAATGCAAAGCGTTGGATGCAGTGGTGTAAAGCATGCTGCCACTGGACTCTAGAGCAGTGGAGACACTTTCTCTGGAGTGACGAATTACGCTTCTCCATCTGGCAATCTGATGGACGAGTCTGGGTTTAGCGGTTGCCAGGAGAACGATACTTGTCGGACTGCATTGTGCCAAGTGTAAAGTTTGGTGGAGGGGGGATTATGGTGTGGGGTTGTTTTTCAGGAGCTGGGATTGGCCCCTTAGTTCCAGTGAAAGGAACTCTGAATGCTTCAGCATACCAAGACATTTTGGACAATTCCATGCTCCCAACTTTGTGGGAACAGTTTGGAGCTGGCCCCTTCCTCTTCCAACATGACTCTGCACCAGTGCGCAAAGCAAGGTCCATAAAGACATGGATGACAGAGTCTGGTGTGGATGAACTTGACTGGCCTGCACAGAGTCCTGACCTCAACCTGATAGAACACCTTTGGGATGAATTAGAGCGGAGACTGAGAGCCAGGCCTTCTCGTCCAACATCAGTGTGTGACCTCACAAATACACTTCTGGAAGAATGGTCAAAAATTCCCATAAACACACTCCTAAACCTTGTGGACAGCCTTCCCAGAAGAGTTGAAGCTGTTATAGCTGCAAAGGGTGGACCGATGTCATATTGAACCCTATGGATTAGGAATGGGATGTTACTTGTAATTGTTCATATGCAAGTCAAGGTAGGTGAGCGAATACTTTTGGCAATATAGTGTAGGTAGCTAAGTTGGCAAACATTACATATTTCATGAAAATAATAACTCCTCCCAAGGCTAAACAAATAATTACCTGTCCTTTTTTTGTCAGCACCTGTTCCCATCGTAAAACACCACAGTATGGGAGGTGTCAACTTTTTATGGGATTGATACTTATTTTAATCTTGCAGAAAAGTATGATATTTTGTGCATGTGTGTGACCGTCACCCGTCCTCTCTGGAAACTAAGCTGTCATTCTTTATTAGATTTTCTTATTATGAGCCAGAGAGGAAAATGCTGCACCTTTTGTGAATTGAGGGGGGAAAAACGGATGATAGATAGGATGGGATAGAATGGATGGGAAAGGGTACAAACATGCAGTGTCATTAGAAATCAAGAATGTGAGATGCATTATTCCTAGCAACCAATATCCCCGAAATAATATAATGATGATAATGACAATAATAAGTAAGTAAATAAAGTTGGGCACCAAGGGGCGAAGGTGAAATGTAAGAATGCATAAAGAGCATGAATTTGGTGTGAAGCCCGAAGAGTGATTTCACCCATTCTGGCGGGTCCCATCAGTACTCAACAATGGGACACGATAGGCATTCGTACACCCTGATCCAACATGCATAAGTGACTGGTACCGAAGCCCGGAGCAGCTAAGACGACAAATAGTTGCCTGTCCAACAGAAAGAAAGCAACTTCTGCATCACTTTTCAGTCCCTTCAGATGTCTCAGTGTCTCCACCGATGTTCACTCTGCTTCGTCCTCCAGCTTTATCCAGAGTTTTGTCGCAGTGTTTTCTGGCTCTCTCTTTCTTCTCTTTGTCTGTTTAGCAGGGTGAGCCTTCAGAAGTAACACTGGAAGTGGTATTTTTTGGCTGCATTTTCTCTGCCATTGTTCCCTACCTTATTTCTGCATAGGAGTGCGCTGGATATTACCGACAACAGTGAAACATGACATGAGATTGGAGGGGGGTGGGCAGGACAAGACATGGCATCTGATGATTCTTTCCCTTTGGATCAGAATCTGAACAGAATGACAGACTATAGCTTTAATATTTGGTTTACTTAAAAATGACGACACTCAGAAAGACACCAGGAGACTTCAAAATTCAGCACAGTAAATGTTTATAGCCGGCAAAAACAGAGGGAGTATTCACTCAAAAGCATAAACAGTTCCAAAGTGCTTTCTTATATACCCCAAAATCTGCTGACTGCTTCAGGTGTGGCCTTCTCCCTGCACATGCCCATGCAAGAGCGTCCCCTCAAATGTCTGGATACTCGGTCATCTTGACCTGTTGCTACTCTTTATTTTAACTCAGAGCAGGCCTCGTCAGACACCATTATCCCTGTTGCTGTTCTCTTTTGATACCAGAAAGTGTTTTTTTTTTTTTTTTTTTAAAAAAGGATATCAAGAGTTTCACAACGTTAAAATACAAAATACGACACAATGCAGGTTTTACAATTGGACTTGTTTTCCAAACCAGAGGAGTCACCCCCTTGCTGGCTCTTCTTCACTGGCTTCAGGTTGCTGCCTGGTTAAAGTACTTGATGCAACAAAAAACAATAAACACAAACAATTTAACATCATAATATTGGTACATGGCACATGGTACATTGGTACATTGGTATTGCTGCATGGAATTGGTTGATTATTCCAGACTCAATCTAAAATCGAGAAATGAGTCTCTGGAGAGCACTGTTGACTGAAACTCTTTCATAGAAGTAAAGGTTGTAACTATTTATCTTTCTAAATGGACCTATATATCTTTCATATCTAATGGATGGGTGTCCATGTCTAATGATCAGTTTCACAAGCTAGAATACTCCTGTCATGTTTCATTTGCTCGATGAACACCGTGTTCTGTCTTTATTCGAACTCATTGCAGCAAGAAAAGTGCCATCACTGCTTGCAAATGGAGGAATTAACTAACCATTGTAATATGCCCCATTGGATTTTTGGAGTACTGCTTTTGTCTCAATACTGCATGAAAATCAAAATACATTCTAGTAATTGAATCTCCGAACCAATACAATACAGCAAGAGGGAAGTAGTGAAAGTGCTTTTAACAGACAGGACACATCATTAATGTCTGGTAGATGTCTTGTAAATACAGCATGCAGTCCGACCTCATGTCTTACCGTGTTGTTATTCAAAACATGTCAAAAATTAACTTCAGTATAACTTCAGTTGTGGCTTCAGTGTACAACCCTTTGCCTCTCATTTCCTCGTACCTTCACCCCAGTGTTTGTTAAATATTAATTATCAGCCTGCATGCACTACACTGTCACGCTCAACTGTGATTTATCAAATTCAAGTCCACATGTATTTTCCTAGTGTTATGTAAGTTAACAACAACAACAACAACGTTGACCTCAGTCCACCCGCTATACATATATACGCTGTTGGGAGGCATCTGAAAGGAACTGTGTGTGGCTATTGTGGCTATACAAAAATAAGAATAGATGTGTTTTTGTAAGCTTAGAATGAGCCATTTACATGTATGTACAGAGTGGATGCCCTTGATGGAGCTGGCTGTCAACAAACACTGGCTCTAGAAAGGGCCTGCATAGGTTTCTTACACTCTTTTTTGCATTGCAGTTATTTCAGTAAAAATAACTGTTGTTCAAGATTTATCAACTCTAACATGATCCATGCAGTTTCAGTCACCTTTGATTGACGTACACAAAGAAACGGGCACAGAGGCAGAGAATCCCCAGAGTAACCGCAGAGCAACGCACAAGTACAAATGCTCACAATGACGCAGGCTACATGTGTTTTTACAGCTTTAACCATAAGTGCTAATTGCACACAATAATTTGTAAGTAAATTCAGCCTGCTCATGCTGTTGGCTGATTGTAGACCAAATGGATTGCAATGCAATTTACAGAGCACAGTGAAGGTCACAGAAAATATGATTCTGTCAGCTTAAGTTAATTTAATCATGGATGAATAAAACTTAGGCAGCTGCTCCCAAGTCTCCCTCTGTTCTAGGTGATTGATGCACATAAGACTGTTACTAATTCTGGTCAAAACCTTCAAATGTATTCAACTTCATACACATAATAGTTAATGCATCTCCCTTCTTCATTTCTAGACCAGTTCCATGTCAGACAGGGTTCCAACCCCAGTACCTGGAGCCGCTGCTGGAACATCTACCCAGGAACTGCAGAACATGTGAGGCCAGTTTGAGAGCTTTACTTAAATCACTGGAATTAAAGTGCTGATTAGTCCTGACGCTGGTGTTCCAGAGACTGAACTTAGAAGTTTAGACACAGTGTGACTTAGAGAAATTTTATAAGCTTATACCCAAATATATGTGCACTGGTAGCACCTCTGTGACAGTTATTGTAAACAAACCACCAATACAGTCATGCTATCTAACCTTTACAACCTTTTGTATCCATTACAACCACTTACACTTCGTACAGCAGATTCGAGATGTTGACCTGAATTGAGGTTCAGGAGCTGTGTGGTGGATGGTTGTGCGGAGACCATAAAAAGAGGCTTTACTCAGTTGACACCTTCATTTATCTTCCTCTGGTAGTAACACGTGGAAGGTCCTCCTGTAGCTGAACAGTGTAGTACATGGGATGCAATGTAATGCAATGCAATGCAACAATAGATTTAAGTGATTTATGCTAATGAGAGTTCTTGTCCCTTGACATAGCACACAAAACTGAGTCATCCTCGGAATTAACAAAAATGTGTGTAAGGAGCTCATTACTGAAATCCCAGGGTGACTTTTGTTAAACAAAGTAAATAAAGAAACTGTAATTAGGGGGAATCTGACCACAAATACTGAAATACTATTTCAACATTTCATGGTTAAGAAGCTTGTTTACCACCTTCTCTCCCCTGTGTAAGGCATTGCCTTCCAGTGACTGCAGCTCACTCAGTCTCTCTCTCTCTTCAACTTTGGAGCAGGCTCATCTGGGAGGAGACGCTGTTGGACAGCCTGCTGAACTTTGCTGCAACTCCTAAAGGCCTGCTGCTGCTCCAGCAGACAGGAGCCATCAATGAATGTGTCTCCTACATGTTCTCTCGCTTTACTAAAAAACTTCAGGTAATAACAAACATTGTATTATACATTAGCACACAACTACAGTATAACTGTACTGGTGCAGTATGTACATGAGGTTGTGAACGAAACTCCATACTAACATGTCTAAAACAGTATAAATGTGTCCAAAACCTTGATATGAAAAAAGTATTGTGTGCGTACTATTTACTGTGAAATATTACAGCATCTACTGCTGTATCAGTATCCAACAATACATTGTATTGACAACAATATACATCAATAATGTTTCAGTGAAAACTGTAAATGTAAAATGTAAAATGTTCAGACTTTTGATTCTCTCAAACTGTCCTTTTAGTCACATGAGGTCGGCACAGGTTACCATGGTTTTACAGGAAGAGATGATTTAAATTACTGCTCATTGCGTCTGAAAGTTTTATTCACACACAGGTATGTTGAATGATGCATATTTTGTGATTTAGGACAGGGAGTAAACAAGCTGTTGCCTGTGGACACAACATGGTTGAAATGTGCTACAACAGGAGGTGTATACAGGTTTATTCAGGCAGATAAAAAAATGACATCGTAAAAAATTACATGTTCTAGCAGAAACACAAAATACATGTGTGAACCTTTAAAATATTAACAAAAAGACTACTTGTCTGGCAAACTTGTTGATCTACTCAAATTAAAAGAGTGCTGGACGTGAATACGTCATCAGTGGAGTGAAAGCAGCTTTTGCCAGAAGGAACTCCAGATGCTGCCAGTAAGCTGCAAAAGCACCGCTAAAGTTAAAATGTAAACTAGTCATATAACTCTATTGTGCCACCCTACAATACTGTGGAACTGCTAAGTGTGGAGGCTGCTATAGTTTGATAAAACTGTTCATCACTTTTATGGAAGCCCTGGTAGAATTACCTTCAGCAGCGGCTCGTTTTTTAATCCCTCTTGATCGCAGCAACGTGCCAAAGTAATATTGAGCCGTTGAAGGGTTTCTTTGCCACATTGACTTAAAAGTTAAAGTAAGCCAAGAGTCTAGGATTAGGCAAAAAACATTACACTCACAGACTATTGCATCAAGTACATTTTGTTTTCATTGGCTTAAAATGTAAATTTAGCTTGGAGAAACACTTCTCAATGGCAGTGGATCATAGGCTATAATTGTTTTTGGTTGCTAACATACACAGATATGTTATAAATCATTAGACGCCACAAGAAACTTCTACATTTGATGTTTAGAATGTGTGTTACTCCTATTGTACAATAATATATAATATGCATGCATATAATATAACACCCTACCCTGCAGGTCATAAAGCATTGTCATAACCTCCACAAACATTATGTTATCAGCATCCCTAATGCAGTGTGCTGAAGATGTGGCCATTTGTTGCTCCTGCTGCTCCCGAGGCTACAGTCATATTTCTTGAAGACTGTTCAGTATTCACCTCTTAGCCTGCAGGCTGTTACATGCTGCTACTCCCACACAGGATTTAATTAATTAATATCTAGACTCTACATGTTCCTTACATATATAGTGTTGCCTGCAATTCATATTGCAGACACACACTGCAGTCTTACTGCAGACCTCAGTGAATCCTCCATGGGCTTAATTTACTGCCATTGTTTACGCACTCTTGTAATTGCTGGCATTTCACTGTAGTAATAGAACAACATTGTATTTGTCTATTTATAGTTGTGACATTGTGTTGTAATTAATTGATTTCTTCTCAGTGTCATAGCTACATTCAGTTGTGCATTTTTAGGATTCTAGTGTCTTCACCGCAGTAGTTACATAGTGAATCACAAATGGCAAATTTTCAGTTCTCTGTATCTCTTTTCTTTGCTACAGTAATCCTTTTTTCTCCATGCTGATGGAGATGGAAGCACTGAAATATTTCAGAGATGTGTGTTTTCTGTAGGTGAGCCGCTGTGAGAAGTTTGGATATGGGGTGATGGTGACACAGGTGGCAGCAACAGCTCCAGGGGTGGCAGCGCTGTACAGTTCAGGTACTAAAGCACTTGCGTTATGTTGACTGACACAAAATCTTCTTGGTATACAAGTCTTATGCATCACATCACAGATCTCATCAAGCAGCCACTTACTTTTGTGAAATTGTTTGGATAAGTGGATGAAATAAGAGCAAGATGAGGTTAATCCACATTTTTGTAAGAAAGAAATACATATCACACAATTTGAATGCCTTTTTTTGCAGGTAGCGTAATACGTTTATCTGAATCCATTGCACATATCAGGTACATCATGCTGGGTGGAAAAGACTGGAAAAGATTATTTCTTTACAAATGCTGTTTAATTACGCACTTATAGTAATCCCATAGTTATTTTACATTGTACATTGTGGGTCTTTTCATACATGTCAACCTGTGGGAAAAAAAATGCTAATTAATGGTACAATAATCAGTATTTTTTTAAAATTAACTCCCATGATGCTCTGCCTTGCGAACCTGTAACCCGTCTGGTTCTGGCTGGCAACTGGGAGGCTGGTGCTGTAAGTTGAAGTCATGATGGGAAAGAGAGTCGAAATACATACAAACTGCCAAAAACAAGTCAACAAGAGATCACAGCGAAAAAACAGTCTACATTGTGTAGCTGTCATGGCTACCACTGATGGAGACAGAAAACTAAGGCGCAAAGTAAGTGGATCGTTAAGACGTTTCCCATATAATCACAATTTCCACAGTTGAATTTTCATTCAAGTGTACTACCGTAAGATATTATCTTTGCCAATTCATAATACCTCCATTCATTAAACCCCCTGGCTTCATTGTTGTGTTGCAGGTTTCGTCCAGGCACTGGTAGTAGAGTTGTGGTCTGCTCTTGAATGTGGCAGTGAAGATGCTGGGGTGGTCCGTCCCAAGCCCACACCCCTGGACCCCATAGACAGGAGCTGCCTCAAGGTAGTGTGTGTGAGATTGTGCCATTTTATGCAAGACTTGGTGTTCTGAAATAATACCAAACTGAATTGATTGCCTAAAAATGTTACCTCACTCAGGGTTCGAACCTACTTAGAGAGTGATTCGTTCTTACATATGGCTGCTTTCTTAGATTTGGTACAAGTATGGGCCAAATTTTCAGGTTCAGTCGAGGGCAGGCTCAAGCTTTTATTTGAAGCTCTACTGTGTGTGTGTGTGTGTGTGTGCGTGTGTGAAGGCTGAAGGCTGATGCTGGCCCCTGACAGGAGCCACGTCTTCGCTCTCTCAGTGAAACTAGCCAAGTGGACAGCCAGTGAAGTGTGAACTGTGCCCTGCCACTGGTGACTTTAAAGCCTGTCTTATCAGTGGGTAAGCTGCCAGGTTACGTAAATGGAGTCAGAGCTTCAAGTCTGCCCCAGGAGCACCAGAGCTGTTAGAAACAGATAAATGTTCAATTAAAACGTGTGCGGCGATGTTGGAGCCCAAACAGACTAAATATGTTTCGCACATTTATGGTATGGCCAAGGCATCAGTAAGAATTTCCTCTTTTTTGAGATTTTTGTTCAGTGTGTTGGTTTCATTTGTGTGTTGGAATATATTAAAAAACACAAGCAGACATGCTGTAAGTCTGTAATGAACCTTTTGAAACATCAAACAAGCAGGAGCAGATGAAAGAACGGATAAACATACTTTTATATATTTTTTTTTACAATCATTGCAGTTGTCAGCAGCTTTGTTGTTGCTTTCAAGCGGCTTAATAGAATTTTAAAACCTGACTCTTATATATACGTGTGCGTGCTTCTTTGTTTTTCTCTGATTGCCATGAGTTTTCCCCTGTTCCCCTTGATCCAGAAATGAGAGCAGAATGACATATTACTTATTACTCTTCAGGCTAATGTTTTGTTCACATGTTCAGATTTAATTTCATAGTGGGAGTGCTGACATGTGGTCGGCATATTTTCCTTCCCGTAATATCATAGTATGAGCATCGCCATTTTCTTTGATCATCATATTTCTTTGGGATACATATTATTTTACCAGTGCCACTACCACTTGATATAAATCCTTTATCAGGTATCCCCAAAACATGCACACATATTAAAATAGAGTAAAAATAAAGTAGATTAAATCTTGATGCAAATAGCCAATGATTGCATGTCATCAGTTAGGATTTCAGAGTTTACACTCAAACCCTATAATCTCCTTTTTGTTTCTCCAGTCCTTCCTCTCCTTGGTCAACCTGCTCTCCTCTTCCCAATCTGTGTGGGAGCTCCTGGGCCAACAGCCTCTCGCCAACAAGAGTGAATACACCCTGAGAGAGATGCCGACCTCCATCCCTGTGAGCGCTTTTTCACAATGTGTAGTGCAGCATACATGCAATGACTCTTTCAGCCATTTGAGGGCATGTTTGCTCTTGTTTTATTTCCCTTCAAACATCACCTGCTCATCTGTTGATGCTGATGTACGTTTTTCGGCTTACACAACATAAATCGCACAAATTGCTCCATAACTGCTATATTTCTATTGTATTTTTTCACAGTCTGTTATTCTACTCTACAGGATCTGATTGACAGGCTGATTGCTGTGAATTCAGATGCAAAGATTCATTCCCTCTTCCACTACGAGCAGTCTCACATATTTGGCCTGAGGTGAGATTTTTTGTTTTTTTTTGTTTTTTTCAATCTTGCTTAACATTGGTGTGGAGGCACATGGTATCGGATTAGTACCTAGTAACTGCTCTGGCCTCTGGTAATAACAAACTGACAAGGCTCTTTACACTTTGATTACCCAGCTTTAAAAGGCTGATGAAAAGATTTGAGAATGTGTGTATTTATGAAGAACAGACATCATAGCAAGTGAGAAAGGTGGTTTAAAGACATGAAGAAATTCATCTTAAAGGAAAAGGTTTGAGTTAAGTTTCAAATTAGGGCTAGATTCCCAGTGTATGGTAATACTGCTGTACTGTAAAAATATAATTAAAATATAATACAATAATATCTATGTGAGACAGATTGCATATTGTAGCTTAAAAGTAGGTGTGTTGTGAAGGTTTATGTGCTACAAATTGCTTTTACATGCAGGTGAATGTGTGTCATTGTTGTGTGTGCGAAGCTCTGGTAGCTGCCTGCATTGCTTTGCATCTTTTATTTATTTTTTTTTTTTAAAGGCTTCCTGAATCACAATAGCTTTGACTTGTTTGGAGCCTCGCTGACTCACTCGCTCTGTCTGTGCCTGTCAGTCAGCCAACTCCTGTTAACATCCAGCAGCCCAGTGAAAAGAACAAGATGCTCTATTCAGACTGATGGATTTCCTGACAAATTTACACTCTGGACCTGCAGGTCGCTTAATGTAGCATTTCATTGTGAATATGAATAAGTAATAATGGTAATAAGTCACAGCATGTTCATTTTGTGGTACTGGTTTATATCAGTGTTTGGCCATGAACAGAGCAAAGTCTATGTTTGAAGCACAGCTTGATTTTGGCTTCATTCTTCATCAGCAAATGGGAAATGGTGGAATAATAATACATTAATGAAATTTCCATTTATTTCACACTTATACTGTTTTTTTTTTTTTTGCCAATATGTTTATTGTGTTAAAAATCACTTCACCATATTTACATACCTCTATATTGCTACTACATTTTATACTCTTTCTTCTGTGGGGTTTGTTGTCTCTGATTCATACCCACCAATGTGAACTCAGCACAAAAAAAACATCCTTTTAAAACATCACCCACAATAAAATCGTGCCTGTTTTCATTCGATTTTCTGATTATCCACAGCCTGAAGGGATATGGCAGCACTGTATAGGGATAGTGTTTTATTGATCCCACGGGAGGGAATAGCATCACTGAAGCAGCTACTTTACTCAAGGACGTTGCACTTATTAACTAACAATGTGTCAAAAGCAGCATGATTAAAATGCATATAGAGGGAACAGGAGGTGCAAAAATAGGCCAAGTTAGAAATAATTATAAAGGTTGTATTATGGTGTGAGCGTATATACAGTATATTAGTACGTTTATTGCATGTGTAATTTTTAGGTATGGTTTATGTAACACACATCAAAATACCAGTAAAAGCACATGGCAGGAAGTGAAAATACACTCACAGTGGGTGATTAATATCTCCAATATATTAACAAAGCCTCCATACATGGTGTATGTGTATGAGTGTAGAGTGAAAGGCAGTTAAATGCTTTGGATAAAAGTAGCTATATAAATGCAATCCATTACCATTTAAGTTGCCAGTGTGCAACATTTCGGGTGATCTATTTTCAGGAATGGAACATAATATGTATAACTATGTTGTCATTAGTGTATAATCACTTGAAACTAAGAATCACTTCATTTTCATTAGCTTAGAATGAGATCTTCATATTTCCCTTGGGAGCAGGTCCTCTGCCCAGAGTCATGCTTCTGCGGTAGCCCAGAGGGGACAAACCAAACCCAATGGCTTTCGCTGTCTTACATCACTTGAAGGCCACCGTAATAAACCAACACATTTTTTAAACTGTGGTAACGTGAGCTGCATAGTACAGAACTTCCGTACGACTTGTCGCACCTAAAGTGTAGTGTTATATTGGTGTGGATTGCTTTGGAGTGAGGCGAAAGCCACTAACATGGGTTCGCACTAGGGGTGTCCCGATACAACTTGTTCACTTCCGATACCATACCGGTATTGCAGCCTTGACTTTGGACTTTAACTAAAAATGCTGCCACACAGCGGACATCACTCTTCCTCCTTCTACTTTGTTAACACCTTAGCACAGCTGTTGTTGTGATCACTGGATAGAAGAGCTAGAGTGGAGTCTGGAATGGACTGACGGTATCAGAGTGATTACATCTGAGATTTTAGATGCAGGCTGATATAATCTGATACTTGTTTTTTTTATCATTATTATCAGACCAATATCTGTTATCAATATTGGATTGGGACACCCCTAGTTTGCACTCTTTTGAGCACGTTACTGCAGCCTTTGAAAGGGAGGACTGAGCAGAGTGATAGTCGGTTGCAGTCTGTACCCACACCACTGGATGCCCCAAATCTTACACACTGTGTCTTTAACAGAATAATGCACTACATAATTAATATATACTACAGATTTAAGTGATAGCTCTCATATTATAATTTGATACAGTCTTTTAGTAAAATATAGGTGAGGCTCTTTTTCTTCATATGATTAGATATTTTTGACTTGTCATGTAACAATCACAGCTAAAGTTGACAGAGAACATCTCTAGGTAATAGAGCTATGCTCAAAAACTCTGCCTTATTACCTCCACCAAGGAGGTTATTTTTACACCGGGGTTTGTTTATTTGTATGTTGGTTTGTTGGTTTGCAAAATAACTTAAAAAGTTGTGGATGGATTTTGACGAAATTTGGCCGAAAGTGTTCATTTTTGGTGATCGGATCCGATTCAGTGTCACCACCAAAAATTAATCAGTTTTAAGTTAGATCACTTCCGGCCAATCCTGAAAATTTCGTCAAAAACAGTCCATAACTTTTTGAGTTACATTGCAAACTGACAAACAAACAAATAAACCAACAAACAAACAAATAATCCCCGGTGAAAACATAACCTCCTTGGCGGCGGGGATAATTTTAAATACCTGAAGGTCTGCGCTCTCTGAGTGCTTTTCTAGTTAGCACTGTGAGGGTGAGGTTTGATCAGATGTTGATGGAGAGTGCCTTGGTAATATCGTCAAACAACCCACTCCTGTCATCACATTTTGATTCAGGTATCAGAAAAAAATCCTGATTGGCGCACGGAAGACTGAGACAACACTTATCATGAGAAATAACCCAAAATATGTGTTATGTAGGACCCCATCACCGTAGTGAGAGGCTGACTGAGATGATATATTTTCAGAGCCTTTTAACAGACATCCACATCAAGGCAAATGTACACTTGCTGACTATGGCTGATGTCTCAACAATAGACATCTCGAGGTTGGGGGTGTATTGTTTAGTCTGATGGCAGCTGACCAGAGAGACTTCCTATTGCAGTCATTGTTGTAGAGGACACTTCACCACAGACCATTAAAACATGCAGCAGTCCACACTCTTCAGAAGCTAAGCCATTGCAGGAGGCAGAGTTAGCTGTGTCCACGCATGCATGACATATTTGAGACATCCTGACATGCATCTGTTGCATTATGAGGTACCTCTGCCGACACTTTTATGTTATATTATTGAATGTTCACATAGTAGCAGTGTCATTTTTCTCTGATAATTAATGTCTGTGGGTTCGACTGTTGTGGTTTTGCGTTGGCCCAGTTTATATTTGGTGGAAGATAGCACCCCCTGCAGTGAAAATGTCAGTGAAGCTCTGCAGTAAAACAACAGGATTCATTGTGTTTTATACAGTTAAACTTATTGCCCTTAAATATTCATTTGAGTGTCTTTAGTGTTTTATTATTAAGTTACTGGTTTTGCTGCCTTGCTCCATTTCACTGTCTTCATTTCATTTTGCCTCGCTGACATGCTGATTAAAAACTCCTCTGTCTTAGGGTCAAACAGTCACACGTGTTAGGCATTCTTCTAGTTTTTAATTAAATAGCTGTTAGGTCTACTAACAGGTCTGCTGCTCCACCAGGAGCACCTGCTTGTGCATCATTTAAATAGCTCTTCTCCCGTCGTGCCATTATTTTTGCGCTTGTATATTTGACACCACATCATTTGTATTTAACAGAACCACGGGTAGCATTAAAAATGAATTAGATTTCAATTATTATGCATACATTTTTATATTCTCTCATAAAGTTGATTAGAAAACAATATCTCTTTTCACAGACAACCTGGACAAAGCTGTCTTTGCTCTGAGCACAATAATTTTATTCACGCTTATGAATCATTTTATTCATGATGATGAATAAAATTATGATTTTTTAATGTGATTTTATGCATCAAACTTGAATATGAATCTCATTATGTGAATGTGACCACATTAGATGGGGACAATGATTAGACCCTGCCTCAATAATTAACATAGGTGTCAATCTATCTCTTCTGTCGCATAATGAATAATGGATAGCAGGCCCATGTTTAGAACAACCATTTAATTTTGTGAAATATGCTCATTTGTGCAGTTTATTTTATAGAAGCTTCCCCATTTTTAGCAGCTGCATATTGTTTCCTGCCACCTATTTTTGTACTGAGGGTGATTATATTCTGCAAAGCACTGTGGATGTTAAAAGGACTGGCATTGTTGTCATATTTTTCATGTTGTCAGTGCTTTCACACCCTAACCTCTCCATGACCAATGATTCCTACTGAAGACATTAATCTCTGGAAATGGTTCTCAAATCTATTGTGGTAAAAGCTTCAGGCTGTCAAAATTAGTGCATTAACCTGATTAATCGGCGTTAACTCGACTTGGAGTCGAAATACGTTGCTAGAGACATGCTGGCAGGTCATGGAGCAGAACTCCATTCAAAAAAAATCAAGAAAACTAACAACACAGTCATAACTAACAGTCAAACATGCTGATTTAATCAGATTAAGCATCTTTTCTAAATCTGTACAAACTTCTCCTGTAATTCATCAAACAAATAACCACCAAAGAGCATCGTTAAAGTAAATAAGTGAAATGCCCTCTCAGGCAAATTTGTAATTTGTGATATTGGGCTGTTCAAATAAAATTGACTTGACTTGAAATGGATGAAAATAAAAGGAACTTGGGCTGTCAAATTTAGCACATCTCTGGCAACGCATTTTGGGCAGTTTGTCCAAGTGTCACTGTCACACAAATTAGTTAACTTCGATAGCCCTAGTAATAGTGATAAATGTAAAATACATATGCAGTAGATAGTCTTGCAAATGAATAAAGTGAAAGTAAACATAAACAGGAGCGAATGGTGCATTTGTTTGGTGCTATTTTCAGATGTGGATTTACAAACGTTTAATGCACAGTCAGTATTTATGGCAACATGTTGGCAGATCTTGTATTGACTGAATAAACTACAGTGTCCATGTTAATTGTATGATTGAACATATCACTGGCGATGTGTTCTGACCATGGCTTTTAGACAGTGACGAATCAGAGAGGTCAGGCTTCAGATGCACAGATGCTGGTTTTTAACTCTTTGAGTGTCAGCTGTTTTTTAAAACTGAAAGTGCCTTGTTCCGGTGTTTTTGCCCCTATTGAGTCATATTTCTAGACCCACAGAATATTTTGTACTCTGACTCTGAAAACACTGAATAGCTCAAATGAAAGAAGAGACTCTCTATTTCATCATGAAAAAAAAGTTTGTTTTTACCTCGTTCCTTTCTTTTTTTATCAGAGGTAGAGTAGAGGCCACTTTCACCAAAATCACCATTTTTTTCCCAGATTCAGTTTGTTTTGCTCTGTATCTCAATCTTCTCTACTTCCTGCTTTGATCTCTGTGGCATATACCGTCTCCTTATATCCTGACTACAAATCCTTAAGAGAAGCCTCAAAATTACTCACAGGCTGTGGGAAACCGTGATTGTCAACCTGCTGCCGAAAAAAGGGAAAATGTAGGCCTATATATATACTTTTATAGCACTGAAGTGTTCTATGTTAAAGGATGTAAATATACGTTCTTGACACTCAAAGAGTTAATAGGATCAGTTCATTGATTTGTTGATCATAGTCAAATACAGAACATCCCTGAAGCAGCCACCAGAATGAAACTATTGCAGTGTTCCTGAAATGTAAGAAACCATCCATGGATTCACACTACAGCATGATGTCACGACTTTTTTTTTTATGAAACTTTCCATCACTGGTTTGATCACAAGCATCACTGTCAGGCTAACATGCACAGAGTCTTCCTGGAGTGTGCAATTTCCACCTCACTTGATCTTCACGAGCTAACGACAGCTAAAATCCACCAACCCTTTTCCCCCTGTTGCTAAAAGCCTCTTTGTTGTCATGACAACCAGCACTCTTGTATTTTTTTTCCCCCGTCTGAATTGTTTGGATGCCTTTCTATTCTTCTCTCTCTTGTATTGATGGCTCTGAACATGTCAAGTGTGTGTGTGTGTGTGTGTGTGTGTGTGTGTGTGTGTGTGTGTGTGTGTGTGTCTGTGTGTGGGGCAGAGCTTCTCACATTTTAACCTGGATTGTTCTGCAGAAAAATCTCTGCTAAGTTCTACAGATTAATGTGAATATGATCATACCAACAGTGAGACTCGGCCTAAGGTGGAGAAACATGCTATCTCTATGTTCATCATAGTAGGAGTTTCAGATATGTTGAATACATTCTTGCATGGCAGGAAGGTCCAGGTCAGGTTCAGCCCTGACATATGAAATCTGAAAAGTTACATACATAGCGTAGGAGGTAACGTTTAGTAACGAAGCCTTTGTGGCCAGTCAAAGAGTTGTTTCATGCTCGTATGAATTTAAGTCAATATGACTTGTAACAAGTTGGCACCCGAAGGTACCTTACTTTTCCGGTTTGGTTACCATTGTTGTGTTTTCTGATTTGCCGTTGTGTCTCTGTTTGTATCATACAAGCAGAACTTGCCAAATTATTTTACTAGTTTGGCATTTCCACAGACCTATGGGGAAGGATGACTCCTTCTCATGGCTTCTCTTCTTTGCATAACTGCACCTTTTAATGATTTTATGACTGATTTTGTGCAGGCCCTCCTGACTGCGAATGATGTAAGCCTTCAAAATAATGTATCGTTAAAGTGACCATTTGCATCTTACCTCAGGCGTGACGAATCGATCAAGCAGCATGGTATTCAGTCATGCTGGCAAGCACATTACTCTTCATTTTGACTGGTTTATTCATAAATCTTCTGATGCATATGGGCACATCAAGGGAGTAATCATCTGTCAGTAATGGGTGTTTCAGCGTAAGATAAGTGAGTTGTAGTCCGCGACCCCTTGAATGTCACCAACTTAACCATCCAACCTCTGTGTTCCCCTTTGTGTGCTGGTGTAGAAAATGAATGACTTCTTACTTCCAAAAAGGACATAAAAATTCTATTATCAAATTTAACACTGCCTTACTTTGTGTTCCTAAGTTGGAGCTAATTAATCTAACTTTTTCACAAATAAAAAAGCACAAACTGTCGTTACCATAGATATAATGCTTTAATGACCACATGCCTTTTTTTAGCTAGTTAAGCTAGCAAAGCAAACACAAAATCAGCATAGAAATGACCTGTGTCTGTTAGAGTAGCCTGTTGAGGAACCTGACACATTTTTGGTTTGCAACAATCAAAAATAATTGAATGAAATCTAGCTGAAGTGATCAGTGTTTGTTGACTTGGATGTTGGATGTTTGTATTCCGCTAACTGGTTAATATTTTAATTTCTTCTCCAAAGTCCCAACGTCTGTTCTGATTCCCTGTGTCTTGAAGCAGACTGTATGAGAAAATGTTTTGTTGTAAGGTCCAGGGAATTTAATTACTGCCAAGACTAACGGCTGTGTCAGCTAGATGATCAGACTGAAACTAAAACAAAATAGAAATGAAGGACAACATTCATCGACCACCACTGTCTTACTGAAAAGTATTAAGATATTTATTCTTGTCTTTGTCTCCCAGTTTCTCAGTGAACTGAGTATCTTTGGAGTTTGTATTGTTTGTTGGTCAGGCACAAGAAGCAAGTTTATAGTTAGTTATAGCAAGTTAACTTGGGCTCTGTCAAGTGATCTCCATTTTTATTAGAATATTATAATTTTGGGGTTTAACAACTAAATAAATGATGATGTGAGGACAGGCAGACAAACACACTTTTTTTTCTTTTTTTTCTGACAATTTATAGATCAAACAGTTAATTCAGATTAATTAACCATTGATCATTTGTGGCACTGACAGGCAGCACAATTACCACCGCTGTTCTCAAAAGGTTGCCGATGAATTGCTATTCAGAGCAGGTGAGCGTTTTAAAAGACCTCTGAATAGACAGTCTTCACCCCACTTGATAAGAGAAACCTATCAAAGAGACAAAGTGGAAGCAGGCCTGCTTCTCTATTTCTTAGTTTCAAACAGGGAGAGGTCAGAAGGCCTGACAGCCTCTAGCTGTGCTGCTGTCTGAATGACTGAGTGCAGCTGTCAGTCAAACAGGAGTCCAAGCAACTGCCCAGCACATCAGGAAGTGTAGCGACTGCTTAAAAGGAGAGATGTGTTTCACAAGGACACACACACACACAGAACAGCATGCAGAGCTAAACACCCACCTCTTATATGTCAATACAAGAACCAACACACACTGTTAGAAGATGAAATGCCATTTTGTTTTTCAGATGTGTAAAAATAACTGTGACATTTCATCATGCATATGTCGCTTTTAAGCCTCATTTTGAGTGAGGCGTTTATGATGGTAAACTAATAGCTGTGATAATGATGAAAGAAATTGACTTGGACGCATCACAAAACTGTCTAAAAAAACAGTAAAAAGTACACTATGTTATTGATAAAGCTGAAATGGAAGATGTTTAATCATCCTAAAGATGTTCTGTCAGTCCATTAGCTGACTGATAGCTCCATAATTAATGCACAGATGTAAGAGTGGTATTGAGCTTCTCATCTGCTTCCCGGCACAAAGGAAATGAGGCAATTTTTAAAATATGAACTTTTTTTATTCAACCCTAACAGTCTGTGATTCTGTAGTAGATTAAAACATTTTCTAAACTTTTTAAAAAAGACACAGAGGAACAGAATGTGGCCTGATCAGAAGTGGGAATAGTGCGTTAAATGAGAACAACATTGTCTGGCATCATTGACATGATGAGAAGACAGATTGATATATATCTGTTAATGGTTGCATTTAGGTTAAGGATGCCTTTCAGTTTTCATTTAAAGCATCTTTAGATCTTTAGATGAAAAAAAAAAACGTATCATAAAATCACCATACGGCCTTTGATAGCTCTTAGCCTATGGCCCTTTGATCTCTAAGTCCTTATGACCTCTGCCAAGGAGGTCATGTTTTCAACAGGGTTAGTTTATTTTTTTGTTTGTTGGTTTGCAAAATAACTCAAAAAGTTATGGATGGATTTTGACGAAATTTTCAGGATTGTCAGAAGTGGCCTAACTTAAAAGTGATAATTTTTTATGACTCTGGCCCAATCTATATGTTCCATAAGGAAGGGAATGTGGGAGGGAGGGAGAGAGGGGTTCTGTAGTTAAGGAATGTGTAGTGTATATTGCTTATGTTTAATGCAAATCCTGGAATTAATGCAACTACACAAGTCAATATTGTTATTGTATTGTTACAAATTGAACAAATTAATAAAAAGTTGATTGCAAAAAAAAAAAATTTGGTGGTGATCAGATCCGATTCAAGGTCATCAAGGTCAAATGAAAGGTCACGCCATAGTAAGTATAGTAGATTTCGTATATTTCTGAACTCTCCAGGGTGTACAATTTTCAGCCAATCATCACCTAATTAGGTAAATAATCTAATACAGGAATCCAGAAGTCACAAATTCAATTTGGTCAAGATCAGTAAAAGGTCAAGGTCACCATGGTTAAATATGCGTTTTTAACCATAACTTTGTGTAGGAAGGAGCTAGAGCAATGCAACTGGTCTCAAAATATCCGGAAGAGAATTCTCAAATTGTATTTGCAAAGTTTTACTGGTATTTTGGTATTTTTTCAAATTCAAATTCAAATGTGACAATCTATGAAATAGAGAGAAAATAAATTAAAAAAAAAATACATGATATTCGTGAATACAATGTTAAATGTGGGTTTCAAGGTGTGTCAAAATCAACACATTCACTCTTAGGCGCTGAGGGCTTGCAGGAGTATACGCTCTCTCAAAATGCTGCCTTGGCGGAGGTCTGCACTCTCTGAGTGCTTTTCTAGTCTACTTAAGTATTCCCTTAGGAGTTACTAGAAGGTCCTTCCTAACCATATTCTACAGACCAATCAAAGAGTCATAGCTGAAGTGCACATGTGCTGTATTATGTCCGTAACTGAAAAACTTATGAACACACAAGGAGACAAAGTAAGAAGCTCTTTACAATACTTAAATGACCCTTGAGCTTAGGGAAATATTTTGCACAAGGAACAACTAAAGTTTGAAACTTTCATGGCAAATTAATTGCAGGGATATCTCACAGAACAACAAGACAATATGAGAATTCACTAGATTGTTTTGATCAATGCTGCACACCTGTGACACACATGGGAACTTTCTGATACCCTCTTTAATTCAGTCTAAATTAAGATTAGCTGTGGTGCTGATGGGAGCAGGATGTGGGGAAATGAAATTTAGGCCTTGGAAAATAGGTTATCCACCCATGGGGAGTTCATGATTATTCCACCAGAAATTATTACTGATAAAACTGTGATGTTAGTTTGAAGTTGAAAAGATGCTGAAGCTTTTTACCTGTCTACAGGTGTCAGATCATATAAAATACAGAGTTTAGAAACACACAGTAGTGCCTCTAAATGCTGCTGGAGCTTAACAGCCTGCTTTAGCCTGATGTCATTACCAGCCACTGAAAATTAACCATGACGCTTTTTTCCCCAAAGGGTTCCTACTTAACAAAGCTTACAATTGGCTACAGTGAGCTGGGGAAAAATTGCGTTGACTGATCCAGCACTTGCAGACATGCAATGCCAGGGGAAATAGACAACCAAAAGTCCAACTTGGGTCTTTGTCAGCATGGTTCTACCCTGCTGGACAGTTTGTACTACATTGTGAACTGCTCGCTGCCACCGTTCTGCTTCAGTATCTCAATTACCAGTCCCCTCTGTATTTTTGATGTCTTGTTCGTATTGCATGTGTCTCTGCAGACTGCTCAATGTGCTCTGCTGTAATTTGGACTCCTTTCTGCTGCTGGAGAGCCAGTACAACATCTGCTCCATGTTGCTACAGAGTCAGAGAGAGAACGTCACTGAGACGGACACCAACAAGGGGTACGCACCAATTACTGTACAATCACTTCTGTCATAACCCTTTATCTTGCAAAGACAAAGTGCTATATTGTATTTAAGGGGCTTAATTTCTGCCATGAATCACAAATAAAAATACATTCATAATCCAAGTATATGATAACAACAGCATCATTTAGTTGGAGTGTTATCATAATGGATGTAACTGAGGTCAAAAACTGTGAAGAGTAAACTAATTGACTGATTGGTTTTGGTCTAGAAAAATATTGACTAGTATCAGTATTATGTTTTTGATTTAATGTAATTTAATTTGAAAGGATCTTTTCTTCCTCTCACTTCTCATTGCACGAAATTCATGAACTTATCAGACCCAAAAAGCCATTGCGACAAACAGAAGCACATGTCCAATTATTATGCAGAATGACTGTGATAAGTTGGAACAAAGGATTCAGTGGTTAAACATATTTTTTCAGGTGGAAACCTGTGAAGTCTGATATTTTCCCCCCACACGAATGTTACACAAGCACTCCTAAGAACCCACAACGCCAGATGTCATATATTTGTGGGCAAATGTTTTGGATGAAAATCTGTTTGGTGTGAAACCAAGCCAGCTGCTTTGCTTTGCTTTGCTTAGCTTAGCATTAAGCATGAAAGCAAAGGAAACCTCATGGCCTGGTTAAAAAAATGTCCAAAAAGATTCCAACCAGTACAAAAGATCACAAATTAACATGTTGTGTCTTTAAACATTTTTACATTTAATATTTTTTTAAAACTGTTTCCTGCCAGATTCAGTCAGTGGGAACAACAAGGCAAGGGGTGTCCAGATAGAAAAAAAAAACTGACCCATTTATTATTAACCAATGGGTTACATCAATTTAACCTTAAAAATTAGAATGTCCATCCTTCGATTATCTACCGCTCATCCCCTCATAGGGTCACATGGGGGCTGGAGTCTATCCCAGCTGTCTTAGGGTGAAAGGCAGGGTACACCCTGGACAAGTCTCCAGTTCATCACAGGACACATAGAGACAGACAACCACTCACACTCACATTCACACCTACGGTCAATTTAAATTAACCAATTAACCTAATCCCCATGCATGTTTTTGGATGGTGGGAGGAAGCCAGAGTACCCAGAGAGAACCCACACAGACAGGGGAAGAACATGAAAACTCCACACAACCCGGTACCTTCTTGCTGTGAGGCGACAGTGCTAACCACTACACCACTGTGCCGCCCACATTACAATATTCTACAATTAAATAAAAATAATTAAAATATAAATTAGAACACCCTGAAAATCCTCATGCTGTTTTTGTATTAAACTTCCTGGTTCTGTGTCACCACAGGAAAGTTGTTCATGACAAATTTTGCTCTCAGCTGCAACATCTTTTTCGTTTAACTAAAAATGCTGCCGCACGGCCGACATCACTCCTCCTCCTTCTACTTTGTTAGCACCTTAGCACAGCTGTTGTTGTGATCACTGGGCTCTGCTGCTGGATAGAAGAGCTGGAGTGGAGTCTGGAATTGAATGATGCTATTAGAGATTTTAGATGCAGGCTGATATAATCCGATTTTCATTTTTTTTGCTGATATCAGACTAATACCTGATCAGGACAACCCTAATAAAGGCTCAATAATTACAAAAGCCATCCTGTACCTTGTTATGAGGTTCGAGGTCACCGTGCCACGCTGGTGTTTGCCAAGAAATGACTTCACCTACAAAAACATGAATTGTTGGTTATGCTACATGTTGCTTTTACATACAAATTAAAGAAAAGCGATGCAACATATTCATTAGCTCAGGTGTTGTCAGGTATGAAATTTTTAGACCATCTCCAATCTTTATGCTAAGCTAGGCTAACGACGTCTTGATTTTTGCTCTTTTTTTAAAACAGATTTTAGATTCATGTTCTCTTCATCAAACTCCCAGAAAGCTTTCCTTTCCTCATAGCTTTCCTAGAAAGTTCACTTTATTCCAGCCAGAGCTGAGTTGAATTGAAGGACGCTATTTCAGACATTTAGGCATTTCAATAGTTTCCTCATTGAATGCACTCAACTTGCACTCGGCCATTCTCTTCGTATAGGCTTTTTGCTCTGCTGTGCATCATCCTGATGTGATAGAGCACTTTCAAATTTAATCATTGCTCAGGGTGAAAAATTGTTTGTTTGCTTGCCTTGTCACAAATAAAATGAAATAAATCGGAGAGACAGTGAAAAGGTCATTTCTGAAAGTGGGTGTTCCAGAGCCCCTCTCTCTTGGTAATGGCTCCCAGAGATGTGGCTATCGGTTATGAATGGAAATAGCCCTGAAATGCCAACACACATTGCATATCTGAGAGCTGGCTCAATTTTTGGAGAATGATGACTTGTTAATTTATTCTCCCATTTCCCTTTTGTGTCCTCTCTTCCACTCATGCTCCCATTATCATCACAGATCTTCTTTTTCCTCTCCCTCTTTTCACTCCTTTCACTCCTGTTCAATGTTTTTTCTTAAACGTTACTTTTTGACATCTGATTTTTATTGTACCCTATTTTTTGTTGTCATTCATTTTCTCTCATGCTCTTTTTTCTTTTCTGCGCTGTCCTTTTTAATATCATTGACACACAAATTTGACCCCAGCTGTTTGAGCTTTGAGTGATATGACTTTTTTATTCACCAAGAAATGTATGCAAATTACATTTTGTGGCATCAGAAAGAGAACTTTGCAAGAAAATAGTTTCCTTTTATTACCAAATTCAAGTCCAATTGCTTCCACTATAAGAACTATCCAGCAAGGCTGGCACCCTTCGACACTAAAGAGCCTTTATAATTGGAATATTCTCTTATCTTATCTAAAATTCAAACACTGAAACCCTCTCTCCTTCTTGTCTTTCTTGACGTGCAGTAATGATACAGTGATTCAGAGGTGTCAAATTGTTACAAAGTCTTTTGGAAGACTTTCCAAAGAAAGTTATCTGAGCTCCAGTACATTGGGGACGTTTTGATGCGTTAGCAAACTGGATGGCATGTTAAATAGCATGAGCTTGTCTAACAAAAATATAATAAATACAGTTAGTTGCATTGTATTCTCAGGCCCAGTGTCCTTTTTCTTTAAATATCTTTCTCATTTTATATTCTCATTTTTTTTTTCTTTGCAGATAAGCTTTAACACAAAGATCTTTAGTACAATACATGAACAGTGTTGACTTCTACTACTGTTCATTTTGCACTAGACCTTGCACTTCCATCTTTGTCTAATCTCTCAGGGAGTTCATCATCGACAGCTTATCAGTGGAGAGGAATCATGTGCTGGTTCGTGTCAGCCTGGTGGGAGGTTCATCTGAAAGGAAGCTTCCTCCTAGAGCACTGCAAGAGGTCAGCTGTGCTCATCTTTTCACTGCAGCCTGGTCGTCTATGGCTCAGCTCTAGGGCGGTTTCATTGTCCAAAGGACTTTAAAGGGAAAACTTTTGTGGGTGTTCAATGAGTGTTGATGGTAAATATATTCAGATGAAGTCATAAATTCCTCAGTATGTACTATGTTGATTAAGAAAGGTTGTTCTCTTGCTTGGGGAACCGCTCCAGCAGTGCCTGCATGTACCAGGATGCATTGGGTGTAAACTGCTGAAAACTTCCTACCGCCAAGATCCTCTTACACAGCTAATGCAGCCACAGTGTCAGCCTCTCTCAGCTGCATTTTTTTTGGCTGTATACCTTAGCTTATATTAATATGGCTGAATTTCTGAGTCAACACTGTAAAATGTACTGTCTATAACAACATTAAACATAGTTGTAGGAAACGTCACTAGTTTACACTATGAGCAAAGAGAACAAGGACATTTTCTGTGCTGTAATGATCCTTTAATGTCAATATAACAAAATTCTTCGAACACAAACTTCGTTAGTGTTTGCGCTACTGGTAAACTGTGCTTTTTCCAGCAGGGCTTCGGACATTATTTGCAAGCTGCAGCTTTATTTACTCAGCATGTTTTGGGTTACATATAAATTATGTAGGTGTTGTTTATGCTGATCACAAAACTGAAAACTAATTTACACTGAGGTCAAGGAAAAGTTATAAAAGTGATTTGGAAAGGGGAGAGTTTAAATTAGTTTATTGAGTGAGTGTTTATTGGTGTTTGACAGGTCTGTGTTTATTCATCAGGACAGGAACCAGAAAACTGTTAAATAACTACTGATTTTGTGTGAAGTTAACAAAAAACAGGAAAATTAATCCACACTTGAAGTGTTATTGTGTTAAAAACAATGGCTAATGGAAGTGAATATTTATCACCTACAAGGACACTTACTGAATGTCATAATGGCTGTGAAACAGCTTCAATCATGGCTAGTCGTTCCCTATATTGTAACTAAAATATTTAATTTGTCAATAGTTTAACTCTTAGATATCTTGCTGCATGGGACTAGAGTATGCAGTGATGGCTCTGTGGATATAGACATGTTTTTATAAGAACTGTTCAGTAAAAGAGCTCAGTCACCAGGTGACATTATAACCAAAACTATTATACAGTAATCAAGTAATCAGTAATCACTTCCTACAATTACTAAATACTGCAGTTAGGTTTTGTAAGGCCAATTCTTATATCATTGATATCTTAAAATTTACTGTACATTTAGCCACCTTTTTGATTATCCAGGAAATGCTCCTTTTAGATGAAAAATGCCAAAAGCTAAGTAGCTCAAATCACATTGCTACAGCAGTGAGTCCCAAAGCGCTTTAAGGATTGTATGCAATCATCAGTGCCTTAACAACATACAGGGCCCTGCGCATCTTCCTCTTAAAGCCGTCAGAGCAGCACATCACCTTAGAGGCAGACTCAAATACCAGCAGGGATTATCATGAGTGGGGGGCACAGACAATCGGATAAACAGGCCTGCTTTCTAAACCCCATTAACATTTAGAGCACACTATTTTACCAAGTCACATGCTGAGCTATGACTCAAAAGCTATGGTACTTCAGAACTAAGATATGACAAGAGTAATGAATGCAAGGCTAAATGGCAGTGTGTTACAAAGAAAGGGAGGAAAGACAATGGAAACAAAATATGGAAAGGGGGGGAATAACTGATGCATAAACACAATTTGATAACCTGCTACCAGCTCTGCGCTAAACAATTGCTCAGTAATTAATTCATCTAAGTCACTGTTTAACTGCTCTACGCTGTTCATAGTCTGAAATGTTTTAAATTACAAACACTAGCAATTTAACATAATGACACATCAAGCAAACTCATAAACAGTCGTTGCAATTATCTATCAGAGCAGTCCCGAAACAAATCAAAGGCAATAATGCCAACATGATGAATCCTGTAGGTTGTTTGTAATAATCACAGTAGGATGTAATGAGGTAGCCAAATTGTCAATTTAATTTCTTTATCTGTTCATTCCAGGGAGAGGAGCCTTACCCCTGGCCAATGTTTTCAAGCTACCCTCTACCTCAGTGCTACACTCTGGACCCACCAAAGAGCTGCCATAACTCAGTGGGTAAGAGGAACACTGATGAAGTTGACAGTATTATCTGCCACATTATTGGGATTTTTCATCATGTTTTTATTATCTAACAGACTCCGAGATCAGTGAATTTCTGGCATCTAAAGACTCAAAAGATGAGGAGAGTTGGATGGAGATCTGCCGGAGAAAGTACAGCAAAGTCATGACCACCAAACCCAACATCTTAATTGGGAAAGGTAAGCCACTGGTTCATAGGGTAGCTGCAAATTAGCCCTGTATCCAGGATTTACAGGAGATAGTGTACATAACTAAAGACTACTGAGATAAACACTTCTAGTAGCAAAGAAGAGATTATCGCAAGGTTGAACTGATCGGGGATCAGATAAACACAATAGCTCGCCTTCTGTTCAGCCGTATTTGTTGAAATCACTGGAGCTGCTTTTCTCTCTAATTGGTTAATTTCAGTGTAATAGTGGAGTAACTTCAGCGGCCATTACCTCACCGACAGACCCTGTAGTGTGGAGGCTTATTGACTTTTTAAACATCTGGCTATAATGTGTCTCCAAACAGCTCCCAAAATGGTTTTTGCAGCTTCATGGATGTATTTAGACTTTTTACTATTTTTTTGCACACAAGACAAGTGACCAAATAAGGGATAATGTACAGTGAGCCGGTCATTACTGTGTTTTGAACTGTCTTAGGTTAAGCAAACATACTGTCACCATTGATCCTTTGGATTTGAAATAAATCTAAAAAGTTCATGAAATAACTCTCTTTGTATTCATTTGATTCCCAGTCAAGATATACTGGTAATAATTGATTTGCATCGTTGATAAAACTTTTGTGAAAGGCAAAATGATGGAACATAGGTCTACTAAGCCAGAGGAATAGCAACATATGGGTCTGACTGTATGATATACCATGTTACTATACCAAATTTCATCCTTTCATTTTATTCCTGGCCTGATCAGCTAGTTTGACCATGGAAACAATTACATTAATTGCATTCCCTACACAATACAAATTTGTATTGATGATAAAGAACATGCAGCAGGAATGTGTGCACTTCTGCTTCTTTGCCTTTGAAAATATACATTTCTAACTGGCTCCCTGTAAAACTTCATGTGTAAATGTGTTTCTGAGTTCAATGAAAACTTCACTGTGGATTTTACATCATCTGCTGATGTCTTCCATTGGGCTGCAGGTGCACAACACACACACACACACACACACACACACACACACACACAGATCTGATGTCCCTGGACCTTTTGAACATCTCATCACTGCTATTGACAGCCTCTATGAAATGGCACCGGTGCCTGCTTTTCTTACGTAGGAGCTGTGATTCAAGGAGTGCAAAATGCGTTCTAAATGAAGGAGGGCTGACAATCTTGTCATTAACGCATGCACTGTACAGTGATTGCTTCTTTTCATCAGCACACTGCTTTCCTCAGCTTGTGAAAGCATCCACTCTAGGCTCGACGCCGTTCATTTAAGTTTCTTCACTGGAAGACCACGATCAAGATTTATTATCTTTTAAGCTTCCCTCTGCCGTAGTGTGTGCTATTTTATTTCGCATGCCATCAACCATGCAAAAACCTGACATTGAAGTTTTTAAAAAAATACTCCTTTATAGTCCTTTATAGGCTGACTACTAAATTAACCTACTTCCGAGGCAATTTAGTGAAACTTTATTTCATCTAACTCCACGTATGAAGACGCTGTGATGATCATTTGTCTTCGACAGGCTTCGGCACAGCTGTCAGACGGAAATTATTAAGTGTACTATCTCCTCTTCAAAAACACCCCTGATTAGAACCATTTACATGTTCAATACCTCAGTATTTTTCCAGTGTATTGATGACTTAATAGGTCTCCCATAACAGCATGTCAATGAGAAGTGGTGATTGTGTTGTCTAATATTATACATATTATAATATTGTTACAGAAGCATTTATTTCTGTGTTGCATTTACAAGCAGATGCATGAACATAACGTCGCTAACATCGTATTTCAATGAACATTTAAATTAAGAGTTTGAAAGATGTGCTGTGAGAAGTATTAATGCTAACATAAAGCAGAGTCAGTGTCACATGATAAGCCCAGGCCCTTATAAGATCATTCATATAATCAGCTTTTTAAATGTTAAAAACTGGAGGCGAGCCAAATGGAAATGGTTAGGAGGAAGTGTCTATCAGTGGTCACTTGGTAAAAAGTATGTCAGAATACAATGAAAATATATAAATTAATTCAATGCAGTACTACAAGTGGGCCAGAAGTAGTACTCTTACTTTACATATTTTAGTACATTACTGGGCAAATGAAGGGATACAAGGATATTCATATGAAGTAGGTTAGACTCCATATTAATTAATTAATATTAACACCTGTGTATTTAGAACTGCATACTAAGGCCTCCAAAATGACCATGAAGGTTGTAAAAATCTGGTGGTGTTGTACAACTAGGTACACCTGTAAAATAAAGTAAAATCCTATCCAACTGTTCTGCCATAAAGTTTACTTTAAGTCAGATCAGAGTTAGTGGTAGTGTTTTACTGGACTGCATTATATTAAGAGGTATTTCTAATATTCATAATATTCTAATATTTATATTCGTGTATATAAATAGGAAGGACAAAAAATAGAAACACCTCTCAAAATAATGCAGTTCAGTACAACGCCACCACAAACTATGACCTCAATAATCAACATATATTCCAATTTTCACACTTCTGGCAATGTCAACCAATAAGCATTTTAAACTTTGTCAAGGTAGAATTTACAGTAGTTCTGTTGCATTGAACTGCATTAGATTGTATAGCTGTAGCTGATTTATGGATTAATGTAACAGTCAAGGAATACATCTGCAACCATGTGGCACTTATGTTCACTGATATTGTTTTCCTTGCTCTACTGTGGCTTGGATTATACCACATTTGTACATAAAAAAATAATTTACCAAACAACCGTATACAGTAAGAAACTCAGTAAGAAACAGATTTCTTTTTGAAACCACCTGCTGGCTGTTGGCGAAAATGCAAGTTTAGTTACTTCTGTATGGGCTTCAGTGAACATCATTGATATCATTGAACGTATGCTTTTGCAGCTGAACCATGGTCTTCTTGTGCCTCTATCTGCCCTACATTTAATGCTGCTTCATTTCTGCTTGCTATCTAGCTTCATGGCTAGTGACACTTTTGGCCTTTCTTTTATGCCAGTCTGCTACGTTAAACACTCATACTGTGTGGTTCACAGGAAATGTCTTTCCAGGTCATTTACACTGTGCCTGAGCAGCATAATCGCATACATATATAACAGGATGTTATCCACATTCTGGAAGTAGTTGAAGTAAATGAGCTGATGTATTTGTAAATTGGATCTTCTTTAGACTCAAGGTTTATTACTAGCATAAATATTGTGTCTGTCTGTTTTTTTTCTGTCCTCAGTGCTGGCTGACCTTCTGGAGAAGGTTGTGACCCATCTATCCAACACCGCCACAGAGTGTGTCTTCTGTCTGGCTCAGTACAAAGGTCAGTAGAGAAGAGAAATACATTCAGCTCTACTTTTGACAGTTTAGTCAAAGCAAAATGAATAAAGGGGACAGTACTCTGTGGCTCAGTAAAGAAAGCCAGGATCCTCGTATGTGGGACATAAATCTGTTTTCTCCTGTTGTTGTCGTTGCTTTCTAGAAACACATTTACCAGTACACACATTTAAAATACATACTATACTACACTATAAATAATAGTTATAAACACTCATCAGTGTACATAAGTCTTTATAACAATAATCATATCACATGACATTTTACAATAAGTTTTATGGTGATGCATCATAATTCAATATTGTCACTACACTATTGATTGAAGGATCATAGTGTGTTATAATTTTGAATAATCTTTTTATACTATATTCTAGTCACTACACATTATAATGTTATTATAAGTTACTTGGATGTGTAAATAAAAGTGAAAAAATATCATTAAAATGTTTAATGATTATCAGATGATAATACTTTATCTTATAAGTCATTATAAAATGGTTTATAATATTTATAATTAACCAGCTTGTAGTAACCAAAAATTAGGAAGGACAACCATAGAGATGGATTTATGAATTGCTGATACAACCCAGGGGTGGATGAGATGATTATTGTCTGTTTGTTTTTGTAGACACACCTCTCTACTGTTTTGTGGACAGTTTGTGTGGACTGGCAGACAGGAGTAAAAAGAGTGAAGGATTATTTCCTCATTTTTTTTACCCCAGGTTAAGATGTGTTCTGTTTCTCTCATCAAACACATGATTTCAGTAGGATGGCTTGTTTGGTAGCCGGTGGGCTAAACAACTTGATCAGACTGATGGCAGCAAGAGAGGAAAGCTAATTAGTAAATACCCAGAAAACATTGCTAACTGAAATGCTAATTGCATTTTTCTCTGTCTTATTATACATATATTTTTTTCATAAAATACAGTTAAATCAGATCTTTCAGAAGTTGTTGTAATAACTATCCTAAGTAAGTGTTCCCTGAATAATTAGAATTAGTCATTTATATTTAATCAGGTTTAACATGATACGCTGCCATATTACCCAGTAGTTTAAACAACCACAGATTAAAAACATACACTACTGTATGTTTTAAAACAACACATCGCTGGAAATAATGAAAATTACTTTTGAATTGAATCACTGGTGCTATATACCCCAGCTCAAATAATGTCTTTATTTCTGTGCGGTCATCTGGCACTGATTATTAATATTATCATAATTATAGTACTACCACTGCATTGAGCATTGGAGAGGATGAACTCAAGTACAGAGATCAGATACAGAGTCAAGTACAATTTTACTGCATTTATTGTAGAGTAAAAGGGTAAAGCGGTTCACAGCAACACAAACTACAAGGAAGAGCTGAAGGAGAGAAAAAGAACACTGATGACTGTATGAGCGAATCATGTGGTAGCTGCTGAGAAATGAACACATTTACTGTAGCAGGTATTTAGGATTGTGACTGGTTAATTAAAGCACCACACTGTTACAGCGTGCATCATATGGGAACAGGTGAAAACAGCACTGAGCACTGGGTGTAACAACAGAGAGCTCTTCATTAGTGCTGCAGGGTTATCCCATCTCTTGACTGTTTTATTCATGTTTTCCTCACATGGTCATTAGTATTAGATACTGTACAGTCTGAACACTTGTCCTGTGAGCTACTGTGTCGCTTCGTCAGATTCAACATTGTAATGAAGCTCCTCAAGGACGATGCATTGTCCATGAAGTGCTCATCTGTTCTTGTTAGCTTATTCAGTAACTTCTCCTCACAACGACTGCATTGAAATAGGAGGAGAGGTGCAGTAAAGGTTGTGTCAGTGGAGATCAATGGTCTAGAATAACCAGGCTGTTTACTTCTGCTACTCTCTGCTCAGCCCAACTGAGCTAAAGACTACTAGCATGACTATAAGTATCGTCTCCATGTCTCCCAAAAGTAGCACCTTCCCCAGCAGTGAAGGCCTCCAGTAATTACTATGCTACTCAAATCACATTAAATTTGACTCACTTTTATAATGTAATGGATTTTATGCAAAGGCATTGTCTATGATAATAGCTTGTTTCAATATAAACCTTGTGGTGCAGTGTGCTTTATTACAGGAGGTGTAAAACTTACTTGTTACGCCAGGTGTTATACATTTAATTTTACATTTTTAGAGGGAATAGAAAAATACACTCATATATCAGTTATTACCATTTTGTCTGACACAGTACACTTTTAAATATGAGACCAGCTTCCTTTCCAGCTTGTTAAACTCATGACCCGGCTGCCATGTAGTTGTACAGTTGTGTTAAATGTTAAAAGCTGTTGCTCTCATGGTTCAGTCGCTTCGGAACAGATCATCAATCTTAGAGATGAATCGATCTTGGTGCTGTCAGCAGCCCCATTTCACATAATAGTCTAATAAAGAATAGGAATCTTTTTATATCCTACTTCTAAAAGTATACACTTTCATCAACACTCTCTGAAAGATCCTGTCACTCCACACATACACACTACAATCTAGACTTTAATTGATCTAATTATAATCACTTCAGTGGATTTCTGTTTTTTCTTTTATTATCTTTGACGTGATTTGAGCACTCAACAAAACCAGATTTGTTTCAGTAGTTAGAGTTAGGGTCGGTAGATATGGAGCGCTGCTCCTGCTGTGATAAAGGCATGCCTCTGGTGCAGGAGTCTGGGGCTCCTACTATTTTAGAGTTGTGGAAAAATTCTGAGTCAACCAGAGGGTAGTGATTTAAAAAGCCTTCAGTAACTCAAGGCTATTGAGTCACAGTATAAAACCAAAACCATTTCTACATTTTTCAGCTGGTGCAGCTTTCACCGGGGGAAGTACAAAATGGTTACGCTTGTAAATATGAGGAGGTTTTGTACATATTTTTGCCTCTGGTAGCCATGGTCTCTCATGTGACTTTACAGTCTTACACTACGCAACAACCTGTTAAGACAAAATGTTTTACATCTCTTCAGATGCACATGTAAGCATGTTTTTAACCACCACTGTGTAAATGTCCATGAGGTATAGAAGGCTTTTAAAATCACTAAGCAATAAAAAAAATGTAGGATTTAAAAAAATAATGATAAACATACAGTTAAAAAAAAAAAAAAAAAAAAAGGGAGAATAAGACAAATGAAAAGTTATACAGGAGTGCAAGATGTGACGACTGCTTAATTGCAAAAAGAAGACTGGGTTTTATAGAAGTCTATTAGAAAATGACTCTACTTCACTCTTGGTTTATTTCCTCAGTAAACATTGTAAACATGAGTTTATGGTATCAGTCTGTAGTTTCAAGTCTTGTTCAAGACAGTACGATGTTCATTTTTTTGAATTATGGTCCCATTTAGAGTCAAACAGACCATAAAGCAGAGGATGATTTAGTGCACAGATGTCTTATGACAGGTCGCTTTTACTGCGTTGTCTGTTCTGGGGAATCCTTAACCCTTTTTGTATCCATCACAATGCAGGGAACCGTGGAAGCTGTACGAAAAGACAGGATGAATGCTTAAACTTTGTTGTAGAACCAAAATAAAAAAAATAATTCTGGTATAAAGATTTAATAAAATCTTATAATTACACTAAATGAGAAACAGAGCAGGAAAACTATGAACTTGTGCACTCAGAAACATTGTAATACCAGAGGCATCTAAAACTAAGTTATGTTGTTTGTGTTTATAAAGAGTCTTGAAGAAAACAATCTGGCAAGTGTGGCATTTGTAGATGCAAGCAAATAGTTTGATGTAAGCAAAATAAGATTACAAAGCAATCAAAGCTTTTTAGGAACTTCTTTGCAATATTTATCTTAACCACTGCTTAAATAGAATCATGACATATATGCAACAACAAGTACTAAGAGTTTATTATTGCAGAGAAATATGCAGCTGGTTTGGTAACTACATTAGCTAATCCTGCGTGTTTCTTTCTGTTTACTGTTGGTTAATGTGGAGTACAAGGTAATTCAGAAAATTCAAGGAGGCCTGCATTGCCTGCCCACAATCTCTACAACTAAGGTGGTGAATAAACAAAGTTAGCATATTTGTTATTAATGTCAAAGTTTAACAAAAACTTCCGCACACTGCTCTCTGCAAGTCTCAGTCATGCTGGCACCTTTGTGATCCAGCAAAGTCACCTCTCCTTGAGCGATACTTGGATAGACAAATAATAAACAGACCAGCTCAAGTGAAAGGGAAAGGAAAATATTTCTAACTTAAAATAAGAATCTCAGCTTGTAAGTTGCAAAGCAAGAACTGTGAGTGGACGTACATTAACTGTGCTTCAAACATTGGTGTCCTCATAAGTCATTCAGACACAGAAACTGAAAAATACAATAAACTGATATATATTTCTTAAAAATATCTAAGTTACCTATTAACCACAATTTTAAGGGGAGCTCAGAGAAACAGTCCCTCTTAAGCAGATAAAGTGTGTCAAACAACAAACATAACATCATGCACAATTAAATGACAAAACACAAAAAAAAACATTTTTTGAGTGGGATTGCACTGGACTGGTGGCTATGCATCACTACTTTTAGGAAAAATGGGAAAAATAACAGCAAGAAAACGGTAAATAATCTTAAGCAACAAATAACAGTCTCATTTGAGAGCGGTTGGTTTTGATCAGACGTGTTACAGCTTGGCAGGAAATCTTTCGTAGTGCAGAAGCTGGATAAAATCTGTGACACCCTGAAAGCTGTTTTGCACCCCAGCATCACACCAAGACTCAGTTGTGAAATTACAGTGTTAGCTCATATCTCTGTATCTCTTCTTTGCTTTAAAATGAAGGTTCTCTGGTGTACTTTCCATTTCACACACTGCTATTCCGTTTTGCCCTCTAATGCCCTCTAATATTCCTCCCTCCTAATAGCCTCTGAGGACAGCTGCTATTAGCAGCTGCCATGCCTCTTGTTGAAGTCTACAATCTGCCAGTTACATGTGTGAGCGCTTGTGCACATGTTAGTGTGCGGCAAGGGAGTGTGCGTTAGTAGCCACCGGTTAGTGGTTGATTGACGTTGACTACAGCCTCAGCTACTCTGCCCTACTCGAGTGCTCCCATTGTATGGAGAGAGCAGACTCATTTGGCAAGTATTAACCTCTGTCAGTTCACTGTTCTGAGTTGTATCTCCTCACCCTTCATGGCCCTGACTCCTGAAGGCAGCTGTCAAGCAGTCTCATTTATTTCTGAAATTGGGCGGCTGGAAACAAAGAGAGAGCACCTTTTTATGCGACTGTTACATCTTCATAGCTCTGATGGAGATCTACACTTTCTCAAATGAATCCTCATTTAAATAGTTTTTCTTCTCTTCTGCATTTTAACCAAATGCAGAGCAGAAAATATCTGAAGAACACAAGTCCGTTCAATTCAGATTTATTGTTGGTGCGCTTGCATGCCATGAGTCTGAATGCTGCCATTCCCATATGTTCTGCTCATCTTAAATTGTCACAACTAATGACAAATATACGTCTCAGGTTCCATCTTCACTGTCTTTGTATTCAAGGAAACGCTCATGATTATAGTTATTACAAACTGTAAAATGGACTCTGGTGGCACAATGCTGGTGAGGAGAGAGGAGCGAGGGGGAGGGGGATTAATACAACAAGAGAGCATTCATCTCCATTAGACAGTAATTGCCATCAGCAAGAGGTTTTTAGAGATGTTAATATGTGAGGAGAGACGGGTGAGAGACAAACTAGTTGTTCTGGCACTGCTTCATGCCCTCATCATGAGCTATTTTCCATCAATTAATACTAGATTTGATGGCCTGTGATTCATCCTCATTGCTCAGCTCTGATTTCTTCGACGGTAATAACAATGTTGAATCATCACTTCAAAATGTAGATTTCAGCAACCACATTATCATTTCCCTTTCGTATTTGTGCACCATCAGTCTGTTAATTGGATTTGAAGTTTTCCCCTCTGCTGATACTGTCTGGATAATACTTTTTCTATTAATTGTCAAAATCTTCTCATCTAACCACAAACTGTCTGAAGCAGGGGATCCATTAGCTCAAATGTAATAATTTTCTTTCGCCCTCAAAGCCAGGAGGCAGTGCAGACATCTTCCAAAACAAAATATAAGTCCTCCTGCAGTTATTGCTCCATTCATCGCTCTCTCCACTCAATTACAACTGCAGCTCCAAAAACTAATATATTTTTATGATTCTGCACACTTAATGGTAATAAGTAAGAGCCCATGAGAGCAGCTGGTGAGACCGATAGCTCAACGATCTGCACAAAGCTATGGCGTGTGGCTCTAAAGCTGCCCTGCTGCAGTACTTTCAGCTGCCGTAGTGTCTCACTCCACAGATAAAGATAAAGTCCTGAGATAAAGAGATTTCTCACAGGGCTCAAAATTTCATACCGTACTTTCTTCCAAAACTCCACCACACTCCTAAAAATCCGAGTTATGACTCCACTGCTCTAAACCATCAAAATGCTGCTGTGAAATTACCCGTGTCTGGCTGTCAGTGAAATTACCCAAGTCACCTTGATGCCGCGCTGCCTCGCAAACATCACAATTAAATGGCAAACAACCGCTGTAAAACTGCCAACTACAGAATTACCTGGACACAAACACCACATCTGTAGTGCCTTGCAAGTAGTCATGTAAGTCATGATACATTGTCATGTTTTTTTAATTCTCCACAGTCGTAACACAAGCTGTTAGTGATGACTGGGGAGTGTTTATCCCCCCAAAAAACCTCCAGCCTTATCCCCCTCTGTGGGTGTTGCCTTGCCTTGTAATAACCACCTCTCCTTTTTAATCGGCTTGTTTTACAGCAGAAGAGAGGAGTGTGAAGAGTGCTGTGTTATCATCTGTGGAGCAGCTGGGAATCAACACCTGTCTCAGGTATGTACAGTAAAGTGTATTTCTATCGCTCATAAACCTGTATTTAATTAGACAGTCTTCTGACAGCAGCAGCCTGGGGAAGAAGGAGACTCCTGCTGTGTGGGAGCACTCACCAAGCTGCAAGCACTGTTTTATTCACTGCACTTTAACAGCAGAGCCTAGAAGGTGCATTTACTTCAGTTTGATGCTCAAAAAATATATTTTACTACTTTTTGCTACTTTGTTATGACCAGCTATAAGTTATTTTAAAATCTCCAGAAACTCAGTAGCTGTCATCCACTTTAGTTCACTTACTGCAAGTAATTTCATCAGAACTCATCCAATAGCTTATACTCCACCAACTCGGCATATTAGATTTAGTCTCCCAATTTAGTTTCCCATATGCAAAATTGCGTTCCCAAAAACAACTGAATTACATTTTTGAGTAAAACATATATACTGATTTCCTCTGTTGCAATTTTAAACAGTTTATTAAAGGGGAAGTTCTTTTTTTTTCTTTTTTTTTCAAATTTGACCTTATTTCTGGGATAAAATACTGCCATTTACTCATCCATATCACTTTGGAGTCGTTTGGAGTATTTCTGATAATATTTGGATTTGATGATATCCATTTAAGAGGAGTGAATGCGTCACTGAAATGCAGCCAGTAAATGACACAAACTTGACCATTTCTCAAATAATAGACGTTTAATAAGATGGGCTACACTAGGAGTTGTCCGTAACTTGAGAAAATTCAATCTGTACACAGACTCCACTTCCTGTGTATCATAGTTTACTAAGGACCCCTAGTGCCCACCTATGTGTCCTTCACAGTGCCTGAACTAAAATACTTATTTGTTTTGTTTTAGTTCAGGCTCTGTGAAATGAGGCCACTAATAGTGTAGCCCATCTTATGTTAACGTCTTCCGTTATTTGAGAAATGGTCAAGTTTGTGTCATTTACTGGCTGCATTTCAGTGCCCCATTCACTCCTGTTAAATGGATATCATCAAATCCAAATATCATCAGAAATACTCCAAATAACTCCAAAGTGAAAGAGTGAAATGGGTGAGTAAATGACAGTATTTTTTCCCAGAAATAAGGTCCAGTTTGTAAAAAACAGAACTTCCCCTTGAAGTTTAGACAACAATACTACTTGGTTAGGTTCAGGCAACAAACCTAGTTATTATGTTGAGGCAACAAAATTACTTGGTTAGGTTTAGTTAAAAAAAACAAACAAAAAACAAGCCAATCTTGACTTTTGCTGTCACACAGGGTTTGGTTTCACTGGATCAGTCATGTGTTTACCCACCTATTCACCATGACCTCTTCCCCACACAGACTTCCACAGACGATGATTAAAAAACAGTTTGTTATATTTCAAAAGAAAAACACAATTCCGCAGAAAATATGTCTCTTAATATTTAGTTTTTATATATTAGTTTTGTGTATATTATTTAGTGCACCGTGACCCCAGGTTTTGGTTTTGGTCGCAAAGCAAAAGGTTTTTCTTCTGGTTTAAAATGTGTACTGATGATGAAAAGGCACAAGGTTGAAGAAATGGAAAAAGTGTTTTTGCAGACAGACGGGGGATTGAAATGGAGTGCAACAACAAGGGATGATAACAGTTTGCCATTTCAGTAGCCCTCTGCAGGCTTTGTGAAAGCCACAGCTCACAAAGGTGTCCTTCAGAAAGCCACCTGTCCACCTTTTTCAGAAGCACATGCTGCCTCATACATAGGAATAATAAAGTACTTGTCCCACACCTGTGGAGGGTGTGTAAGGGTTCAACAGCTCTTCTGTTTTCTCTTATGATGAAGCCAGTGTGCATGCTGTTACTGTAATATGGTTTGTTGTTTATTTTCCCATAAGTAGGCATACTCATGTTACTGTTCTCACATTGCTCCTCTCTGCCTTTAATGACACCCTGCTGCTTTATTACATAGTGGATCCGTATCTCTCTGCTCGACACCTCCCCTGAAGGGAGATTCTTTCCAGATGAAAAGATGTTCAGAAGCGCTGCGTGCCATGTTTACATTTTCTGTTTCAACAGAATCAGTGTGTGAGCATTACCCACAGAGCGCTGTGTTTTACAGGATTAAAAGTTGTTTGACAATTCATCATAAATTCTTGATTTAAAAGTGCCAGACTCGCAGATTTGAATCTGACCACACTGGACTTGTTGAATTTAAATTGTATGCTGAGGCCTCAGTATTTCTTTCCCGTTGTGTTGTGTGGCTTTCATTTCAGTACAAGAATTATGTTACCTCCCGTGGGTTCAACCAGGGGATGAAGGGAGGAAAACAAAAGAAAATTGTTCCCTGAAAGAAAGGAGAGCGACACAGAGACGGATTAACGGGCCAATAATGATTCTTTATTATAGAAAACACAAATTAATAGTCACCCAATATCATGGACCAGGAGATGCTTTTTAACTTAACAGTTTAACAGACGACACCACTCTGGGGGCAAATAAGCCACAGGGCCAAACACCAGGTAAATCAAACCAAAAGCACCGCCACACCTGGGGGGAGAAACCAACTGAAAACGCCACCACAGCTTAGGGGGAAAGCACCGCCACACCTGGGGGGAGAAACCAACTGAAAACGCCACCACAGCTTAGGGGGAAAGCACCGCCACACCTGGGGGGAGAAACCAACTGAAAACGCCACCACAGCTTAGGGGGAAAGCAACACCAATGAAAAACCCTCTTTTCTCACTAGAAAATAGTCAATCATTATATCACAATAGGGAAAAGACTATTGCTAACAAACACCAGTGGAAACAGCTGCTGATGGGTGATCACCTGGAGGAGGAGAGCAGGAAGAGAAACACAAACACACCACAGCAGAGACAGCGACACTAGAGCTGCAACAAATGAGGTTATGGGAGTTCCTAGAAAAATGAGCCCTAAAAAAAAAGAAAAATAATATCATGTAAAAGTTGTCACAAAGCTTTTATTTATTTTTTCAGAAACAGTAACAAACATACATGATTTTGGTTGCAATGAACAATGGAGAAGTGAGGTAATTTAACCAGTGGCACTTAGGATTGAAGGAATTCCCTTCAAAATATGCTTGTTGTCTTTTAGATGTCTACTCACTACTCATTAAAACTGTGAGAAATAAACACATTGATACATGTTTCTGTTTTGTCTCCTCTAGTTACGGCAGATACCTCGAGCTCCTAACAGAAGATGCTGTGGACAACCTGACGCTGTTAATGGAGCATGTAAAGAACTTCCTGTCCACACAGAGAGTTAAAACTGCTTCAGAGCTCAGTATCCTTCCAGACTCCACATCTGCAGCTGAAGGCATCCACAACCCTCTGGTATTTTGGACATTTTCCCGGGCAGCATTATTTGTTTAAATACATTAATGTAGACTTTATGTTCAAAAGTTTGACAGGTCGAGATCAGATTTCATAATAAATTCCAAATTTAACTAGTCTATGTGCTTACAACACAATGGCATCATAGAGATGTGTACACATTAACACACAGGCATTTACTATCCAGCAGTGCACTCACATACTTATATTTTATATAAAATATATTTTCTGTCATTCAGCAGAGAACAGTATTTCTATGTGCAGACACTCTGAGAGGGACAACGACAGACTGATGGTGTTTCATCTCTGTGTGATCGGCACAATACAGATTATCTTTCTCCATCTGTGTTTCAGTGAACACTTCAGCCTCCTTTTGTCCCAAATCTGAGATCTGAGAGGCCTCGTCACTCCTTCAGAAAGTTCTTTTGTATGTGGAAAATTGAACAAGAAAAACACTGAGCAGAGATAAAGACTCTCCACAAACACAGAACATACTAACATTTTCCTTGTATTACTGAGACCACACTGACATTTGAGCTACTATGAAGAAGTGAAGATCTTTCATGCTCAGAGACAAAATAGTAATTTAGAAGTACGAAAATTTGCTACAGTATTTTGGCTCTGTTAAATTGCACAGTATACAATTTATTAATAAAATCTGACACACTTTGAGATAAAGTAAATCTGATTTTAAGTCAGTCCTAGTCTCTCAAAGTCAGGAAATGCTAAATGAAGCACTGGAAGAGGAGAGGTTTAAGTCAGTATTTGTTTTTTTTTCATCTCCAGGTTCTGCTTTATTTATACTTATTTATCATTCAATATGATGTCTAGACAGAGTGTACTACAAATAGATGAGGCTTGCCTGTCAATCACTTTCAAAATGGTTAAAGCAACCAGCTCACACTGTTGCAGTGTACCCACATGTCAGTATCTATAAGATGAATAATTTCTTTGTAAACATATTTTAAATGCATTTAGTGGATGTTTTAAGATCAAAATGCAGATTAAATCTCTCTCTGTATGTTCTACCTGAACAAAAGTAAAAGGTTTACATTATTCAAAGGCAGCAAATCAGTAGACAGACATAAAAAGTAGGACGTATTTGATGGCCTGTGGTATTGTTTGGAGTCGAGTCACATTGGGCTCTCTCTCCTGGACTAATCGCCCCTCACTTCCCCTCCAGCAAGACTCTGGCCTGCATATCAGGGCATTTATTTGCTTCCAGCAGGATCTGATTTAATAATTGAAATATCTAAATGAAGCTTAAAGAGGAAATGCTCCAGAAACAACAAGAGACAGTGTCTGTGTTTCCAATTGTGTCAGTTTGCATTCACGGTGTTGCTGGCATAGCGTGGTGGCACCAATACAGAGGTGCCACCTGGGAAACATCGTGGTAAATGATTCATATTGGCTGAATCTCTGACAGGATTCACACTTGACTCCTCATACAGAAAAATCAGAAATTCACAGCTGATACAGCAGACAGAGAGTGTGTTTTTGTGCTATGAGATAATGGTCCGGTGCATCGGGGTTAATTGACTGTCAGAGCACCACTTGCTCTGTGGTTGACATGGTGTGGTGTGGTATTAACTTGATGCTTCATTTAACACAACATAAGGACTCAGCTGCTTGTGACACCTAAACCAGATCTCCATAAATCCTTAAATAGAAACAAAAATCAGTGAATTTCAGCTTTGATCATATTTGTCGAACTAATTCTGTTGTTTGAATTAATTCTACACCACCTGTTGGCAGACGTAGATTATTTATTAGTAATTAAAAGCAGAGGTTGTTACGTAAATCAGATCATTGTTGACATGCTAAGTGCTATTGTCTCTTCATTAGTTTTGTAATCGATCACATTTCTAATCCAAACTAAGCTATGCTTGTTTAGTGCTGCTGTATGTGTCAGTGTCTTTTCCACCACTCGTTTGGCTCTTAACTCGGCCCTCCAGTCACTCAGCAGGATGGATATCCAGGACACGACTGGCTGGCTTCCACAATCTTCCTCATCATGGCTGGAGACATGGAGCGCTCTCTGAGTTTGCTCCTCAACCTCTCCTCTGTGCTAACGGCTGCATTCATATGGCCAGCAAGGATACACGCCTCTGTGAGTGTAACAGTGAGCGAACACAACCACAGTAGAGTTTATTCAAATGTAGAATAGATGGTGTTTAAATGTGCAGTAATTTAGCACTTTAGCAGCAATCAAATGGCAGCATACTTGAAATTTCAAAGACCCTATTGAGGAACAATAGTCGCACATCATCCTACAGAGGGTTCTTCAGCTTTAATGTATTCTTACTGTCTTGGTTTGTGAGTTCAGTCATGGTGCTGCTGCTCAGGAGACCATTTGAGAAAAAAAATGTAAATGTGAGCTAGCAGGTGTGCTCCTCTTTGTTAAAAACAGCACTTAACAAGTGCATGTAAGTGTGTTCAGAGATGCACATATGACTGTTTTCTTTTATAACCAAATTTGTATCAGCTAACAGGATTACTGTATCAGCTTCAAACTGTTAATGCTGTCGACGTCTCATTAAATACCACCTTTTTCCACACAAAACACGTCAAAATTCACAGCAAAGAAAAGATGATGATGATGAATGCCAACAACCTTTTTTCACATTATGGCTTTCAGCTTGACTCTTGATTTTTCGACATGGTGAAAAACAAACAGGATGTTTTGTTTACTCCTCTGAAAAAAAGAAGAGGAGTGGAAAGAAGTTGACTGAAAGAGATAAATCAGTTGAAAAGAGGAGAAATTAAAGGGTATCCAAGTTAACGGAAGAAGTCTAAAATGCAGTCGGGTTTCAATCATTGTAAATTGCAGGGGAGAAGTTTTATCATTACACTAACCTCTGTCATCTTGTCATCTCCCATAAAGTCAATAAACTGAATTGGACTCGTCTCAATGTGTGTTATGTGCTCTCAGTGTGTTTGATGCTGGAGCAGCCGGTAAATTTCACACAGCAGTTAGTCTCCAACAACTCAGCGTGGTCGATTCTGTCAATACCACGCAAAATAGAAAGGGCACAAATAATTAAGAAGCAGCAGCAAGCATAGGATTGAATGTGTGCTTGAACGCATAGTGAACACACACATCTGTGTGTGAACACAAAGCAGTATGCTGTTTCTATCCCATTAGTTAAAGTAAAAGCAAATGAAGGTATTTAAGACTATTTTTGTCTCTGCATCAGCACTAAATACAAAACAGGGAGCTTGTAATTGATGTGTCTGCTGTTTTTTGTTTGGTAATGCAAGCAAATGAAGTTATTTACAGATATGGAGCTTTACCTTGAATCTAAAAATGTTCTGAGACTAGAATCGACTAAGAAATGTGTTTGTGTTTGCTTTGGAAGGTCCACGTTCCTGTGGAGGTAGCTGAATCAGGAATCTCTCCTGTTTACTGGTGTACAGCTCACTATGTGGAGATGCTGCTGAAAGCTGAAGTTCCTCTGGTCCACTCCGCCTTCAGGATGTCTGGTTTCACCCCTTCACAGGTATGACCTGTAGAGATGGAGGCAAACCAATTTGTCACAAACGTCCACTTTTTCTCGACACAACACAAAAATTCATAAATACACAAAATGTCTTATGGCATGTTTTAGTTAGAAGAATGCTTTTTTTTTTTTTTTTTAAATTGTAATCATGCAGTGCATTCAGCGACATACTCACACATCACTGGTCAGCATCCTGCTGAGTGAAGATAAAGAATCTTGACATGGAGGAAGTCTGTGTAGTTTTAGTTCAATTTAAGTTCAGTTCAGTGTTATACAATTATATGGTAAACACAGCCTGAGCAAAAGACCTACAAATTTCCATCATCATTCTTGTTTGTCTGTCCAACTACAGTACCGTGGCTAATACTGTCAATGCTAGCTGAAAGTTTAGTTACTCATGGAAGTTTACAACTACAGTATTTTTAATTTGATTAATATTGAGTAGTTTGACAAATACGATTGATAGTCAGACAGACTGTAGTGATAATATAAATCCACAGAAACAATGAAAGTTCAAGTCAGACTGAGGTTTGTCATATAATACTTATAATACTAGCTTCTGTTCAACAGACAATTAGAATAAATCAAATACTTATATTGTTACTTTTCAGTCTTTTGTATTCTAATTTCCATTTTCTGAGCCTCCTGTATCTGTAAAGGATAGGCGTAACTACTGATGGAACATAAAATGAAAATAAACTACATAAATATTTCTCCACCAACAACATCAAAAGATTTGGGAGCCTTATGTTTTGTCACTGTTGTTTAATATTTCATTCAAATCAGGAAGTGACCCCAAACAAGGGTCAAAGCCTTTATGTCCACACTTTGCCCTGTGAATGACCGGCCTTCACTTTCAAAATACCAAAATGTGGTTTTGACATTGAATCTTTTTTGTTCAATGATAGAGCAGTTGAATAGTTAGATCCTCTGCACTTAATTCTTTTGACACAGACTTTCTCTCTCTCAAACAATGAAGAAGAAGAAGAAGAAGAAGAAGAAAGGTTTTTCACCTTGAATCCTCTTATGTTTGATCCTGTCTTCTGTGTGTTGGCGGTTGACAGTTGAGGCTCACATAATGTACAGCAGCGGTGCGCTTATAAGACTCGCTGCATTTGCATCAAAGATCTGAACTCTCTGTCTCCAGGGCGAAATAATACGTTAACATTCAACTCATCTCTTTGCTTTTCAAGGAGATAATGGGCACCTGTTCTTCACTCAGAAATGGAAATATCTATTCGAAAAGTTTGAGCTGTGAAAGCCTGACAAAGCAGCAGTGGTAAATGAAGCAATATACACCTCTGACATTCACCAGTAGAGGTTGTGTTTGAATGTGTGGGGACGCAGGCTTCAGTCAAAATCTCAGTGTTTGAAACAGACGGCCTTGAGAATAGTTGTGTCTGTGTGGAACAGGAAGAGACGTTTAAAGCAGGATTTGTCTTTAGTCTTAGCTGTGACCTGTGGTAGTGAAGGGACAAATAAATAAGAAACAATGTGTGTCTTCAGGGGCAGTGACTTGTTGCTGGTCCTCATTCCTCACACTAGTGGAGCGTTAAGGCCATTACAGTTCAAAATGTTTTTTTTTTTCATCTAGTTAGTGACAATGTGAGAATGTGAAATATCTGAAAAATGGTATTAAAAATGTCCATGATAGTTTGTCAACATCTGAGGTCCCTCAGATTTGCGACGATATAAAACATGGAAAAGAAGGAAATCTTTATGTTTGAATAGTTGAAAACAGTCACTGTTGAACAGAAAATGTAATTATGTGTATGTAATTCTAGTTACTGTTGATAAGAATATACTGTATAGTGCTGCTTTGAGCACCGATACCCAATGGTGTCAATGGCCACAAAAAAGGGCTTGGTGATTTGGCCGTATCAAGAAATGAAATTGGAATATATACACAGCAACAAAAGAAATACATTTTTTTTTAAATTATCACAAACTACCTATAAAAGGTGTTAAATATGAGTTTATCACATCCTTTCAACAAAGGCACAAAAAGAATACTGTCTAGAGATCAAATTTATTGAAAAAAGGCATATTGGAGTTAACAGTAGACCAAAGTATGGCCTGCGTGTGCGTAGGTCGTCCTCTCTGAGCCACCTGTGCACTGTTTGAGCACTGATACGGGGATGGTGAGGTCCAGGTGTGTCAGCAGCAGTAACGGTGGCAGGAAATGTCTCTGAGATGGCGAAGATATTCAGGATCATGATCCATTTTCATACTCCAGTGCTCTAGTCGTCTGGGTCGATCACACCTCCGTTAATCTGGCCATCAGAATATGACGTGACAACACGCACTTATTGCATTTTTGACAAGTTACCATTCATATACAACCTTTTGTCCAAACAAGCGTTTTCACATTGCTACTGAGACAAACGGCAACAACTAGAATTAACCTTATAAAACTTTCGTTTCTTTTGTTGTTGAGTATATTTCCAGTATCTATGAAAGTTGTAAGAGACGTGTTCAAAACCAAAGAAACATGTACTGTCAACAACACAACAACTTCAGTAACTCTTGATAGCTTTTCATTTGTACAGTACTCACGTGGAGTCAACACTTTGGACAAAAGAAAATTTCAATAACATCATATGATCATACCACCATGAGATTAAACTGAGAGCCTGTGAACAATGACATTCAATGATCGCTCATCTCTGCTGCATAACATTCAGCATTTCACACACAGATAGATCACAGTGAGCTGGCCGCTGTGGCCTGAACTGCTCAGATTAATAATAACTCTGAATGCTAAAGTGTGCACCTTCACAGGAATGCTAACAATAGAGGAAAGCACATTTTGCACTCCCAGAAAAAGAGGAGCTCTTGGAAGGACCTTGAAAAGATCTGCAGTCACAGAAAGTACTGTACTGTTTGTGTATTTGTTTTTCTGCCTGAGGATTTAAAACAAAGCACAGCTTGGATGCAGTAGTTCCCTGTTTTTATTACAACACACAAATTAGAATGTCAGGATTTTCATTAGAGTGTAGCCGAGGAGGGAGCGATAATAATCTAATATTATTGTGGAGCGTAAGTGGAGCTTGTTTGTATGCTCTAGCAGACTTGTGTCGTTAGTGAACACAGTGGCTAATTATTGACACAACCATTAATAAAAATGTGAGATTGTTGTCTCTTTGGGGGGAAAACAGCATATAAGCGTGTGAAGCTCTGTCAGACTCAAAGCCACGGATTGTAGTTGAATCATAATAGGAACAGCAGAGTTCAGTCAAAAAAGACAGTAGGTTCTACTGATCGTGATGTATTTATCAAATGCTGCTTCCCTGTGGCCTGCACACTTTCAACTTCAGCATGGCTCTGAGCACGGTGGTGTTGGTCCACCAGACAGGAAGCCTCCATGTTTATTTCACAGAGCTCAAATGAGTCATCAGATGGAGAAATGCACATTAGCATGCATCCCCTTGTCTCTTTGTCTCCTAATCCCAATTCAATATTGAACAGTGCTGTGAGGTGCCACTTTTCACTCTCAACACAAACATGTTCCCAGAAAGATTATTTCAGGAAGGCTGAGTCAGCAAGTGAAGTTACAGTGATATACACAGGGGCGGAGCTGAGAGCTCCTAATTTCATAGTATTCAATGGAATACAATGATAATGAAGGCTTTTGATTTGAACACTTCCAGTGAAAATCAAGCTGTTAGAATTGGGATTTGAACCCATGCCTCCAGAGGAGACTGTGATCTGATGAACACAGTGCCTTAGGCTGCTGACATTGAGCACGCACACACACATATTCACATACACTTGTAAAGAACATAATGTCATGGCTCATGACGTGCGATGCACTTTATATCAATGATTCACTTTTTCAGATCCGTGCTGAGCTCCTTTGACTTTCCCACTGTAGCGTTTGTGTCCAATGAGCCCTATTTAAATGGCCTCAGAGAAGTCACCAGCTGTAGTCACTCATGATCACTCACAAGAAGTTAAGGTGCCATGCTATGAAGCTCATTTCATTGACACAACTTTCTAAGTCACCAAAATTGCTAATTCATGTTGCTGTATGTATATTTTTGACCCAGCAGATTTGGTCACTTTTTCAGCTGACCCATAATAAAGTCATAAAAGAACCAGACTTCATGAATGTTTTTTGTGATAAAGAAGTATCTGTTCCAATCACTCTATCAGAGAAAAAACAAAGTTGTAGAAATAACTAGAAACTCAAGAGAGCCATGACATTATGTTCTTTACAAGTGTATGTAAACTTTTGACCATGACTGTGTATACAGTAACAGCACTCAGTGCCATGTCAAGTCCAGCTCGTGTCTAAAATCAGCTCTGCTTTTTGTGACTAGATTACTGTACCTCATTTTTTTCCTTTTTCATACTGCCACTCAAGAACCACATTCTTTGTTATGCCTTTGTTGCCTCTGATGGCTATTTGTTAAATACAAACACCATTACTGTATAAAATTCTGCTGCATTTGCTTTATGTTGATCTTTGAATCAAGCTTATATTTGTGAATGTTCAGCCCTGAGATCTTAACACAAAACTTTTAGTACTGAGTGAATAGTTTTGGTTCTCACTAGTTAAAAGTCCAGGGGTGACTTAACTTTTGTTGTTGTGGTCCCCATGCAGGAATACTTCTCAAAACACTGAAGCAGCTTGTATTTTGTAAATGACGTCTAACCTAGTACTCATGTCTGTGTTCTATTTTAAGTCTTAAATTATTGTTCTTTTGATTTTGTCCTCAGTTCAGAGGTCATTCAAAGAAACAATATTTCTCTTCTTTCATCTTAAGTAAATGTGAAAACTGGGAACAAACTGTGTGAGTTCATAAACCTGATGTGAGGAAACTTAACATGGAACTCACAACTCACAGTTATTTGTAATTCTTTCAAATATTAAAATATATTCGCGAGAGCTATGACATTTTATATTTCACACTGTCAAACATGATTCATTATTGTCAGAAGCATCAGGTCTAACCTTCATATTACAGTATAATTAACATCCTTAATTATGTCGTCCACCTGCATTAAATGTACACCACTAACACTTGGCCCCTGAGGAATGTCTAATATTCTACTGACAGACGGGTTCATTCATAATCCTGGTAATCACAACGTTTGTCTTTTCTCCCTCAGATGTGCCTCCACTGGTTGACTCAGTGTTTCTGGAACTATCTGGACTGGACAGAAATCTGCCACTACGTCTCCACCTGTGTGGTGATGGGTCCTGACTACCAGGTGTACCTGTGTGTGGCCATATTCAAACATCTGCAGCCAGACATCCTGCAGCGTACACAGTCCCAGGAGCTCCAGGTCTTCCTCAAGGTACCGCAGAATATTTTATCGACAGAACATCATGTCAAACTGTATTTACAACTCTGTTCAAAAAGCCAGAGAGAGGAAGATCTAGATCTAGTATTTCAGTACAGCTGTGTTTTGAAGTTAAAGCTGTAGTCTGTCATTCTGTTCAGAAACACTTTTTGTTAGTCTGGTTGAAATGGTCCTTCCACCCTGAGAGCAGTCAATACATTATGCGTTCACAAAAAGGAAGGAAAAGAATCAGACCTCTGTGGCAGCTGCAGGACTGGGAAAACTCTGACCAATCAACTGACACTCTGTCTGAATGGAAAGAACCAATCAGATGCCTTCATGCCTCATCCTGCTCACGTCCCTCATCACATTTCGGCATTGCTGGAAATATTCATCACACTCCTCTGCAGAAATACAGAGTTAGCAGGAGAGGGGGCGTGGCTTTAGATGGAGCACTGATGGGAGGGGGAGGGGTGGAGCTTAGAGGAGGCTGAGGGGAGGTGCCACATTCAAATCTTGCTAGCTCTCCAACATTACTGACTATAGCTTTAAGGCTGCAACTAACTATCAACTAACTATTCCATTCCATTTCCATTTAACCTGCAGATCATTTAATGACTAATTAATCTATATTTTTGTCTATACAAAATATAGGCTATTGAAGTTACATAAATATAAAACAGTGGAGAAGCTGGAACCATAGTTATCTCTTGGCCTTTTTCCTTAAAACATGATGGAAGTGTTTGTTATAGGTCAAGATGAGCTACTTCAAAAAGTGTCCACCCTATTATCTGTCAACATCAGGTAACATCAGGTAAACTGCATACAGAACACATGTTTGTGCACTATTATTTTATTATTAGGGAAAAAAACATTAGAAATGTGTTATTATTCAGGCCTACATTTTCTGGGTATTTAAATGAGAAATTTTATGCAGTTGCTGCTGTAAGACCTCTACTGAACTTCTCATCTGTCCTTTTATATTCAGCAGTCATCCATGATTCACACCTACAATGAATAAAAAATCAACTTTTAAGAATTAGTTCACAAAACCTCCCTCCATGGTGTGTTTGGCAGGAAATACACTGTGAAAAGTAGCTTATTTTGAAAGTTAACACATTTGGAATAAGTTGTGCTCAGTGATTTGGGTGAATGTTGAATTTTAGAGTGGCCCTGACGAAGAATAGGTCTAAAGTTCTCAGAGATTTCCGCCTTTTTTCAATATCTAAAGCAACATTAAACAGCAGCACTGTGAGCGAGGCATGGCTTGACACGAAGCACTCATCGTCATTACTCATGAAGCGTTTCAGTCCATCTTGTCTCCAGCTGATAACTCTGGTGTTAACATCTCCATGATCCTCCGCTGACAGGTTTTGTGAATAAAAGATCAGTTATGTGTGCTTTATCTGAGGGGAAGCTCTTCTAATGAGCTGTAACATCAGATACTGCTGCATGAGATAGCTTTGAGACACAGTGTGTTTGTGTGTCAGAGAGAAACTTCCACAATCCTCGTCCTGAGCTGAACTGTTGAAAGTTTTAGACATGCAGGTTTGTGTCCGACGGCCTTATCTTCCCTCTTCCCCCTCTGTCTCTGTGGGAACAATGTGAAGGAATTATTTCACTCAGTCAGATGTGGTATTAGAGGATTTTAAAACGTGTTCACTCACATACAGACTTGAATCCTTCCACACTTATCCCATCTCACAGGGGGGTATATCTATATTTCATCTAAATTAAAATTTGAAAAGCCAAATGACTTCATGTTACAAAGCCGGAGCTTCACTGCAGTGGAGCTGAAGTGGTGAGAGCAAAAGAGACAGAGGTTCGATGCCTGCCACTGACTCAGCAGCCACATGAGCCCACTAAGCAAAAGAAAGCGTCACTTTGTTGTACTGCATTCAGAGACAAATTGCTCATCACACTTGTATACTTTCTTCATGTAGACACAAGGTTTGATGAAGTCTCCTTTCTTATATTTTTAACCTTCTGATATTTGTCACATCGTTTTTGTTCTTTTGGGGAAATGGATGTTTTTTACTCCATTTCAGCTACATTAAAGTACTTAAAACTAAACACTGTTAATGCCTTTCCTATTCAATATGAGGAGCATCACTCAGGTACTGAACTAATTTGCAATTAACTCATGTGCTAGTGTAGTGAAAATAACTGTCCAATGAGAGCTAAGTAAAAGTGTCAAAATTACTCAATAAATGTTGAAAAAGGACTGTCTAAAACACTAAATATGAGGAAAAAGGTGCTCAAAATAAGTGACATTATCTGTCCATGCAGCGAGATAATTAATTTAAGACGATAGGGATGAACACTTAAAATAAGAAAACAACATAAAACAATAAAAAAAACAACATAAAATGATCTAACATATCTAGTTTTTTTTTTTTTTTTGATCACTGCAACCAAAAAATTGCAGTGTGTCTCTGAGCTTCACACTCATCAGAGACAAAAAAAAAAAACAACAAAAAAACAAAACACTGTTTGTGTATAACGGAGCTTTGACAACTAAATAATTATTCTTTGGTTTAAGAAGTCAAATGTCTAGAGCTCTATTTATGCGGAACTAGTAATAAAAGTTAAATAAATAAGTTTTGGCTTAACCTTAAACTCATTTTTCTTGCCATGGGCAGGTTACAAGAATGAAACTGCAATTCACTGATTGTTAGCTTCTTTTTTAATATTCAAGTTACAAAAGTAAAAACAATAGTTATTGTCATGCTACTCCCTCAATACCTTGTAAATAATTTTTTTAGCTTTGTCGCAAAAAAATAATTACTTAAATAATTAAACGACTATCTGCAATCAAACAATATTTCCATTTAACTAGCCAATTAAACTTCCTGCTTTCAGATATATTCCTATTATTATTATGTCACCTTCTATGGAAATCCAGGCTCATCAAATATTAATGCCTCTCATTCATCATGTGAGGACAGGCTTATGAAAACATACCTATCTTTATATGTAATTAACACATTAATTAGCGTGCCTAATGATCTCACAAGTGCTAATGGTTAATATATCTTGAGATTATGTGGAACATTAAGCAGCTTGTGTCACCTGTTCAGCACAAAGATGTTTGAATTAACATCACAGTACATTTTGTGTTAAAGGAATCCACATCAGTCCTTTTATTCTCACACACTCACATCCTTCTATGTTTCTTTTTTTCACCCTCCTTAGAGAGAAAATAACAGACCAAAATACTCTCCCAAGTGATTTCCGCTGCTTATCTCTACTCTCCTTAACAGCTTTAACAGTGTCAGCAGCAGTTTCCTGGTGCGATAAATGAACAGGCGAAGCAACTTAAGTTTTGATGTTTCTTTGGGATTAATCTCACTCTGCAAAATTTTGGCTCAAATAAAGAATCTGACAAGGGGGAGACTTTTTCTACTTAAAGTAGTGCAGAGCTGTAACGTTTTGACAATAAGAAGAATAGCGGCACATTAACCATCTGGCTCCATGGACATGACTTTCACACAAACAAAATATGGATTTAATAGACTTAGAGGTTTGTAGCTGCTGACAGTAAACCTACACTTTATTAACATCAGTATATCAAATACGTCCAGAATGTGACCTCTTATTCCTAACACCACGTAATTAAACAGAGGCTTCTCTCTTATGAAGTGTGTTTTATGCAGTGATGCATTGCTGCCTGGGATAATCACAGGAGCGTAGTCTTCCATCAGACTGAAAACTCATTTCTTTCAGACGTTACTTACTCCCCTCTGAACAATGCCCCCAGCAGTCACTCTGTTTGCTCCTATTAAATAATAAAACCCTATCGCTCCATTTGCTCTTAATCCATTTCTTTTCTTTGCATTTCAATCCGATATGGTTTTTCTACATGTACGATATTACCTTATTACTCTGAATCTGTGGTGATCAAAGGCAGTGAGATGACAGTAGGTAAGGAAAAAAATAAATTTGGTTCCACAAACTAAAATAGTCTTGTCACAATTCAGAGACATTTCTTCTCCTCAAACAAAAACAGGTTGGAGACCACAGATCTAAGGGAATAAAGGCTCACGACACTGGTCACATCTGGCTCAGTGGTTAACAACCTTTTAGGGCTTTGCATTCTTATCACACCTTTAATATGGCTGAGTGTGAGCAGTTCAGTCTGTCCTTCCCCACCAGCAGCATACAGTCACACTGAATGCTCTTTGAGGCTGTGCTTCACTACAGGAGATGCTACCAACCAAATCTAATGACAGGAAGCTAGTTGTCAACATGCTCACACTGTAATTGGTCAAATCAAGATTTAGAGCTGAGGATGACACTAGATTGAAAGTAATGGACTTGTTGTTATCATTCATCCTGGTCTCTACCAAATGTAATTACAATCTATCAAATAGTTGTTGAGACATTTCACACTTAAACAAAAATGAGGGTAAAATCAGGGGGTTACCAGAGTCATCCTCTGGTAACCATGAATGTCTGCCCCAAAATTCATGAAAATCCATCCAGTAGTAGAGATAATTTACTAGTGTAGGTGTAGAGATTACAGAGTAGTCAGTCTTTTGTAAAAGGAATGGGCTTTTGACTCGCTCCCATCCTCTTAGTGGTCTCGTGACCACTCACAGATTAGTTTCAGACAGTCACAACATCATGGCTGGGAAACAGGAGTGAGTTTAATGCAATGTCAGTCTTGTTAGAAACACGTTAACAGGATGAGTTTCCAACCTGAAAATGCACTCGCAGTATTGTGTTACATTCTTGTCTGCTGCATTTACCTGCAAAAGTAAAACTAAAGTAATTAGAGTCTCTAAATATACATCGAGCAAAGTGATGACAGACAACTAAGAGAGTGCTGGAAAGTTTCTGATGCTCACAGAGGGGGATGTGTGTGTTGTTATCCTGAATGCGTTGTGTCTTGTGTTTCTCAGGCTGCTCACCGATGATGCAGTCTAATGCACAGACAGTTACTGGCTCTGCTGCAGTGGATACGTTGTCTGTGAGCTATTGTTGTGACAGACATATACTTTAGCTCGTCCAAAATTAACATCCAGACTGAACAAATTGTTTGTGTGTGATTGCTGTGTTAGACATCGCAGTGGTTTCAGACACATCTTGTTATGTGTATACATGGTGGAGATGCTCATGCTTATTAATATATTATTTGCTTGTAACCCACAAAACCTCATTACCTGAATGTTAAGCAAGGATGTTGTTTATTGGTGCAATGCAGTGTTTGATTCATAGAGATTTAATTTCATTTCCTGCAATACAGTAGATTGAATGCAAAGTGTTTAAATTAAAACATTATATTGAATTATTCACACTTCACATCCGATGCCACTGATAATAAAGTAAACCTCTGTCTGCCTCAATAGCAAACCATTTTAGGTTTGCATTCCTCTGCACTTAAATATAAATCAAATTTAATACATTGTAATTGAAATTGTATTAAAATAAGAAACTGACAACAATCAGTTCTATAAAAAGTACTTTGGAAACTCTGATGGACTGGAAAGCAGTGGTTCCCAGTCTGGGCTGAGTAGGTTTGGTAGGTTTGGGGGATAAAACTGAAGGATTACAAAATATTTAAAGGGATAACAGAAAAAAACATTGATGCTTTTGTCCCCTTACAATCCTTCAAATGAAACAACTCACAACTTGATAAGTCATCCCTTGGTTGAGCTTTTCAAAATGTACTGTCAATACAAAGGTGACATTTTATTGTTTTTACTCCAGCAAAAATAATAATCAGAGCAGAATATCTCCACAAAATGCTGGAGATGTTTTTATGCAGCACCACATTAATGTCGATTACTCCAACCACTGCACATATAACAGTTCTTCCTTTTACCTGCAGGAGGAGCCGATCCAGGGCTTCAGGGTCAGCAGCTACCTGCACTTCATGGAGGAACTGGAGCGCAGCTACAGAGCTGTTGTTCTCACCGACATGAAGACCATCCGTAATCCTGTTGAGTAGGAACATGTTCAGAGTTTCTGTGCTGTAAGTCACAACAGTTTTAAAAGTAAGTAAGTTAATCTGTCATGAGAGCTTGGTTAAGATTCACTCAGGACCTGTGTGTCTCTGCTGGTGTAATGAAACAGTTTGAACCAACGTACAGAGCTTCACAAATTTATTATTCCACCACCCAGTGTCAGGTGTTCACCACCACTGCTCTAAATAAACATTATTAATGATTACCAAAATATATTTAATGTTTCTGTAATGTTAATCCACCAGTATGTGTAGGCACTTTAACCAAAACCATATCTTTTATGTTAAAATATAATTATTGCTGTTATCCAGGAATTTTCTTTTTTACAATAAATTGTAAAATTTTTGACTGAGATGTTAAACTCCAGTTATTTCTTGTCATTCCTGTTCACAAAAATATGTTGTAATGGTTGTTTGTTATTCTGGATTCATTTCTGACTTCTCAGTGAATTCCAGTGTTCTGGTTCAAATTTGGTCTAAAAAGGTGAATTGAGTTTAAATTCCTCACTCCTGTTCACAATGATGAAGAGTAGTGAACTCAGTGATGAAGAAAGAGTCCAGATAAAGTGGATGAAATGATGCTGGAGACAAACAGGACACCTGGTCTAATATCTGTGTTTAGCTCTGTAGCATTTTCAACCATGATGCTTCAATTTGTGACAACGTTGGCAGAAAACTGAATTTCAGTCACATTCCTAAAAGATTTCCAAAGCACTGAAAATTCAAACATACAGTAACAGTGTGCATCTAAATGAAAAAAAAAACATGGAGGCTAAATAGAGAAGATAAAGCATCATATCATTGGAGTGGAATAAAAAATGCAATAAAAAAATATTTGTAGCCACGATTGAAGAAAAAAAAACAACAGAATTTCCAAGATTTGAATTTTAAATTTCTGAGAAAACAAAACTTGGAACATTGACTCTGGATAATCGAGAATGATCCGATCCATCTCGCTTCTCATTTCTGTTGAGAGTTCTGACTGGGTAGGATGTACACTCATTACTCATTAAATAAATTATCACCTAAAATTCATCCATTTCACTGCAGGTAAATGTTCATGCTGTTACATCTCCCAGTTTACTGGAGATGAGGTGGATCCACTCTTGCAAAGTGAAGTGATGTGGTTCTTTGACCAAAACAGCATAGTCAAATTAATCTTGGAAATATATATTTTTTTCTTGGAACTTAATGAGTAATGAGTGTATTATTATTAGTTTTTAACTAACATATTGTTGGTGTTATTTTAATTGGATTTTCTGATGACGATTTTCTGACGGTCTTATCCTCTGATGTAGTCACACATTGAAGAATTCATCATTTCTTACAACAACCCAAAATATTATCAAACTAGCATGATTCTCCTGCATTTTGTACCTGTTACAAGTTGTGACTTACTGCACACGATGTTTAGAAGAATATTTTATTCCCATATTTATTATTTTTTACCTGCAATGTCAAAGAGCCACAGTCTTTTCTAAGTATTCAAAGTGCTCTTCTTGGTTGTATTAAATATTAAAATATGCTGTTGTAGGTATAGATCTTCTACAGTAGACTTTGAGCATCTCATGGCTATGACGCAAATAATTAATGCCAGGACACGCAACAATGCAGCACACAGCTCCTTGTGTTTGTACACTTATGCAGGTCTTTGTATGAAAGATGCATGAGGAAGGTTGTATCTTTGTGATAAACCCTCATTAGTAACCACAGCCTTTTCTCTCTTTCCCTCTCCACCGCCGTCCTGTCGTCCCTCTTCAGACACGCTGAGGCCTGAATAATAAATGAGCACATCACATCCATCCATCTCTCTCCCACAGCAGCAGTGTTTACCAGGGGAGTGAGCAGGGCACAACAGAGGTGGTGGCTTCCAGTCAGAGCAACTGATTAAATGTTTATCATGTAAAAAATGGCACTAAACACAGAGCATTTTCCACTGAGGCTGTTTCAACATTTATGTCACGATGTATTGAACCTAAAATTGAACTTTAAAGCTGCATTAATTATTTTTTTTTGGCCACTTGGGGGCAGAACTTCATAACAAGCAGAACTCGACAACTAGTCAATACCTTGTAGCTCTGCTGTAGCCTCCTCTCTTGCTACTGTTGCAGCATGGATTAAATTGTTTTGGGAGTCACGGCCCCCGCTAAATATTCTCTATGAACATGAACGCATAACGATGAATGTGAACGTGGCTATTTTTAGTAGTCAAACAGCTGTCAGCTGTCAAACTGGCAGCCTGTGCACGACTCAGAGCATTTGCCGTTGGGAGGTAATAAGAATTTCAACAAATATAACCAAAATGTTCTACGAAGAACATTAGCAGCCCCAGCTTTAAGAAAGGTTGTTCCCATGGAAACATGACATAGTACAATATAATACAGTATCTTTGCATTGACATGATTGAAATTATAGACCAGAATTTATTTTAAACCAGCCTGCCCATTTGAAATGTTTAGCTCATTGAGTGCCAGCCATTTTATAAAACAGGGAGTACCTTGTGCCAATGTTTTGGGCCATTTTGAATCATTTTTTAAGACCGTTTGTTTTGCTCTCTAATCTCGATCGCTTCCACTTTCTGCTTTGATCTCTGTAGCGTATACCGTCTCTTTATGTTTCGACTACATATCCCAGAAGCCCCAATATTACTCACAGGCTGTGTGAGAGCGTCCTCTTGTGCCTGCTGCCGAAAAAACACTTTGACGTATTCATATGTCCGTGGCCCTCAAGCGTTGGATTTTAAATAACATCTAAATACGTCAGTGGAAGAGTTAAATATCTGAACTCACTGAAAACACTCTGCATGTCTAGCGTCTATATTAACTTCACTTACTGACTCAGCTTTTTTAAATTTATCTTTCTGGAAACATTAATGTGAGCAAATATCAGAAAAAACATGTATTTGGGTTGATGAGAGCCATGAGACTGAACCAAAATAGTAAAGGTCAGAAAAACAAGAAGCTGAAAGACGCAAAAACAAACCAAAGAATGGGATCATTCATGAGTGTAGCTGTAAGTCCTTCAAACAAGTTTTCATAATCCAAGGTGCACACCATGCATAAACAAAGTGAAACAAAGCATGGAAATCGTAGCACGTAAAACAGAAAAAAATGAAATGTAAAACCGTGCTGAAACAAGCTGCTACGTCTCTGTAGACAAGCTTTTATATCAGTTTAGACAGAGCGGTGGCTTCAACATCCTGACAAAACAAACCTGAGTCGATCATTAACTGGTGTAATGCAGCAGGGAATTTATTGAGAAAAACACTAGAAATTCATAAAACAAAGATGTAATAAAAGAGTATAAGATAGTGAGGAGCTCCTGTCTCAGAGCCTGAAAGCTCGCATCTCAGCTGTTGCTGTTTTTGCCTCAGGTAAAGTAATATTCGCCTCATATGGAACGAGCGTATCAGATAAACATGCTGATGTCAGGCTGCTAACAAATGTGAAAACCAATAAAAGAGTTTGAAATGTGATTGGTGGGCTGACTGGGATCCAGCGATAATGATTTTAGTTCCACGCCTTCACTCAGACAGGTGAGGAAACAAAACCCCTGAGGCACAGAGATTTATTTACAAGTGTGCTGTGTCAGTTTAAAGGAATTTTATGTGTTTTACTTTGAACAAGTTGCAGACATAAAATAAAACCAATACAGTGTGACATGCTCCTCGGCCTCAAACTGCTGCCATGGTCGGTGTTTTAAAGGTACAATATGTAAGAAATGTATTTAAATTGCTCATAAAATGGCCCTGATATGTCACCAGACAAGAAATCATGTTCATTTCAAATACTTATTTCACTGACAACAGTAGTCCAGCCAGGATATTCTCATTTAAAAAGCTAAGTTGCAGCCCTCAACTGATGTTGATGTTGTCATGTTGTGTTTTGGTCTGATGCTCCACCCTCCACCTATCTCCCAATCACCAAGTCAGTAGTGTGTCAGCATCCAGGTTGCCAGTTCTGCTCTAGTTACCACAGCTGCAGCTACGAACGTGTCGGATAAAAAGTGTCTAACATTATGAAACCTAAAAGACCTCATTATGAATCCTAAATGCGTTGTACAAAGTCCAAAATAAAACAAGGATTTGTATAGGAGATGCCTTTGAAAGATGGAGACAACTGAAAGCGGACGGGCAGCAGCACTCCTCACCACATAGCCCACCCACGTCCACCGCCCCAGAGCTCAGCTCAAATTACCCCAGCCCTCCTCCTGCACATTGCCCAAGGTGGCTGCTTTTCATTCACTGTAACACTTCCTGTTCCTGTTGGATCCTGCAGCTGAGCTGGCAACCTCTAGTCAGGGGAGAGGGAGAGGAGAAACACCGCTCTACAGTAATTTGAAAGTGATTGCAGTACCAGTTTTGACCACAATCCTACATACGGTTCCTTTAAGGCTCAAGCATGAGCTCAGCTTGACTTGATCACTTGTTTTAGTAACTGGACAGTGGAAGCTGACATATATCATGTCATTTGGAATATACTGATCATTCTTCAGCTGTGTCGTGCGTCTCCTTTCACCAGCGATCAGCTTTGAGGAAAATTCAATGTCAAGCTGTTACCAGATGTCACTGTTTGCTCCGGTTTCCAGAGTTGGGTGGGAGATATAAGAAGAGGCAGAGTGTGTCCAGGGATGGGACTACGATACGGCCCATATTAGAGCTGTCAGTCAGCGGTGCAGTGTTTTCATCAGCTGAATCCATGTGGACGCTGCTTCTGTTGAACACAGCGCTGTGCAGAGAAGAAGAGAGCAGCAGATTGATGTAGTGAAGAGAGACAGTGGTGGGCTGTAATCTGTCAAAGCCATGGTACATCTCCAAGTTTTTTTCTGTTTCTTCAGGACACTGTGATGGAGCTTGACTTTGCTGAGAGAAAAGGATGTTCACAGCTGCTAGATGGATGACACTTCAAGCTCCAAACAGCTACGCTCGTTCACAAATCTGCACAAGCATCTGGAGTGAAGGGACGTCTGACCCACTTGAACAGCCCACAGGCTGGGGGACAGCTAACCTTTTTGAAAAAAGACAGACAGAGTTTTGTTTCTGTGTTAAGAAAAGACAAACATGTAACATGTACTACTTAAATTGCAGGACTACTGAAGATAAATCTCAGTGCACGTGGCCAAATATTTAAATATCTTGCTTTTGCTTGTAATTTGACTGTGAACATTCTTTTTCTACTTTGGTAAGATCAAAGACAACAAACAAACATGAGCATGCCCTTAATTCAGCATCTATTGATGTTTTGTGAAACCTTCAGAGCTGAGCTAAATAAGACTGTCGACTGTTGATGAAGTGCACTCGGTGCTGTTTCCAGAGTGTCCTCAGCGAGTTAAACAAGTAAAATCAGGTCCTTGGGGACGTTTCTGAGGCAGAAGAAGAGCAATGTTGGACGTTATTATCTCCATGAAACTTATTGCAGGAATGGACAGGATGGGTTCCAAAGGATCAGCTTGACAAACTGTGGTGGGAACACTGAAGCTTTCAGCAGTGCACAGGACCTTCACTGACTCGCTTAAAGGAACATGCCACCGTTATTTCTATCTTCCCTGATCTTAAATCAGTTGACACATACCTCTCTCATCTTTGCTGGTGCGCTCAATCTCAATCAGGAAGTGCCTTGTGCCAGCCTTTTTGGCCATTTTGAGTCATCTTTCATGATGTCCAGACTAATTTGTACCATGACTCTGAAAACACTGAATAGCTCAAATGAAAGAAGAGACTCTCTATTTCATGATGAAAAAAACTATTTGTTTTTACCTTGTTCCATTCTTGTTTTACCAGAGATAGAGTAGAGGACACTTTCACTAAAATCACCACTTTTTGTCCAGATTCTGTTTTGCTCTGTAATCTCGATCGTCTCCACTTCCTGCTTCGAGAGTTAAAAAGCTAAATCCATCTTTCTGTCCACCTGCACCTAGCTTTCTCACTTACTCGACCATCAGTCATGGTTTAGTTTGACCCTCACATTCATCGCACAGAACCAACAGACTCGTTCATTTTGACATAATGGGCTGTTTATTTCACTTAGCTTGGAAGCCTCATTATCGTTGTAGGAGCTGACTTGACCTGAGAAGGGGGTACACTTTAGAGATGATGACTTACGGTACCCTTACAGTGTAATGATCTGTTGTGCCGTTGATCTTGATTATGGACTTTTCAGCCTGACAGCAAGCAATTTGAAGCAGATAATTGGTGGTAATTAGGCTGATTAGGCAGCAGCGTTGAGGACACACCTTGCTCTGTTTCGAGCCTGAAGATGTCTGCAGCCCTTTTTCTTTTATCAGCTGTGCGCTGTTATCTTCATTGGCTTTTATCTCACTGATGTTCATTCTGAACTCATTTGTAAGTGTCACTGACTCCTTGATTATACTCAACTATTTCCACCCTTTTTCCCTCTGATTTTAATCTCTTCCTCTTACATTTGCTGCAGGGCGTTTGCTGCTTTTTCTGTTATCTTATCTACATTTCTCATCTTCTGTTCATGGTATGTTTCTTTTGGCAACGTTAGCTTCTTGTTTCCAGCCTCTCTAATGCTTTTCTTTGCAGATTGTCTGCAGCAACCTAATTTTAGCAGCCAGAGATGTCATACTTTGATTATTGTGTGTGTACAGCTCTGCGCTTAAGGGAATTTTGCATTAGCATTTCCATTTGCTATGGTCAATCTTTTCCACAATAGAGAGTATTGTTTATTGTGTGCATGTCAAAGTGCTGTTGTAGTAGCTGTTGTACAAGGCATATTAGAGAAGGTCATGGGCATCTCTACGATGAAATCAGAACTTTGCGTTAAATTTGACTGCCTCTTTTTAATGACACACATTTAAAATTACTTATTGATTCCAAAACTGCAGTGAGTGACAATAGAAACCCTCCACCTCTTTGTTTTGTTCTGTGTCTCAGGGCTCTGCTGGGTCTTTCTTTAATTTGAAATGTGGCCTGGTCTTGTTTGGAATGCATGCTGCAGGCTTTCCCTTATTCCCTCTGCCCAAACCCTGCTGCTATCAACTCTGCTGCCTGTCAGACAGTCTGAGAGAGATGGTGTGGAGATGCAGAGAATTATAATTCCCATTCACACACACAAAGCTCTGCACAGACGCAAGTTCAGCTTCCTCCGTCATTGCATCCATTCGTCGACTTTGTGGAGCAAAATTAAGATTTGGTTTCCTAATCCCCAAAAGTCCAATAATACCAGGTTCTGCTGGTATATGACGTTTCCTCCTTGCAACAAACAACAGACACGATCACAGTGGAAATGGCTGTGGATTGGATCCGACTTAAGTCTCTGTATTTTTAGGAGAATTGGCCACAAAAGACTTCAAAGCAGTCAGTACAGACTGGATATGACTTCAAAATCAAGTCATATGAATTTCACACCAATATGTTGTGTTGGTTTAGCTTCCTAACATAAGCTTATCAAGACATGGTCTTTCTCATGGTCACATTACATTATTGGTACTTATTAATGTTGTGCACCGTACTGCTTCCTGATCTGCTCTGAGCTTCTCTACACACAAGATAACAACAAATAGCTGATCAGAGAGGAAGAGTAGCAATTCTTCAGTAACGAAAAAGAACCATTGAGAGTCTCGATAAAGAGAGGAACCAACGAGAGTCTCGATAAAGAGAGGAACCAAACAGAGTCTCGATAAAGAGAGGAACCAACGAGAGTATCGATAAAGAGAGGAACCAACGAGAGTCTCGATAAAGAGAGGAACCAACGAGAGTATCGATAAAGAGAGGAACCAACGAGAGTCTCCATAAAGAGTGGAACCAACGAGAGTCTCGATAAAGAGAGGAACCAAACAGAGTCTCGATAAAGAGAGGAACCAACGAGAGTATCGATAAAGAGAGGAACCAACGAGAGTATCGATAAAGAGAGGAACCAACGAGAGTATCGATAAAGAGAGGAACCAACGAGAGTCTCCATAAAGAGTGGAACCAACGAGAGTCTCGATAAAGAGAGGAACCAAACAGAGTCTCGATAAAGAGAGGAACCAAACAGAGTCTCGATAAAGAGAGGAACCAACGAGAGTATCGATAAAGATAGGAACCAACGAGAGTATCGATAAAGAGAGGAACCAACGAGAGTCTCGATAAAGAGAGGAACCAACGAGAGTATCGATAAAGAGAGGAACCAACGAGAGTCTCCATAAAGAGAGGAACCAACGAGAGTATCGATAAAGATAGGAACCAACGAGAGTATCGATAAAGAGAGGAACCAACGAGAGTATCGATAAAGAGAGGAACCAACGAGAGTATCGATAAAGAGAGGAACCAACGAGAGTATCGATAAAGATAGGAACCAACGAGAGTATCGATAAAGAGAGGAACCAACGAGAGTATCGATAAAGAGAGGAACCAACGAGAGTATCGATAAAGAGAGGAACCAACGAGAGTCTCCATAAAGAGAGGAACCAACAAGAGTCTCGATAAAGAGAGGAACCAACGAGAGTCTCGATAAAGAGAGGAACCAATGAGAGTAGTGGTATTGATGAACCAACCCAAGTGTCCAGATACCTTTTGCTTTAATTAAGATTATGTCTTATGATAAAGTGTCAGTAAAGTATTAATACTATAGAATGCTGAAAATTATTAATTATGTAATAAGAACTTGAGGAGATTCCTTCCATGTGTCTCTGAGATTGTGCTCAAAGAGGGAGATCACTGTGACCCTGACCTTTGACCAACCAATGGTGCGTTCAGGCGTAGCTGACGGAAAATAAAAGGACACAAATGAAAAATGGCAACAATTTTGTGAATATATCGTTTCATTGTAAGTAAAGTTTGCAAGCTTGTTGCCTGTGTATTGTTTTCAAAAGTTTGATATTGTGGAAGTGTGATGTTAGAAGTTATCTGTTCCATTAATGTCATTGAGGATAATACTGTCTCTTATAATCTCTTATATTCTAATTCTAATTCAGAGATGGTGAGTCCAGAGTAACAGGGAATGACGGCGTTTTTCGAGGTGGAAATACAGGCACTACTTTAACCTCATCCAGTTAAAAAGTAAAAATGTACATGTTGAGTGTACATCCTGTCCCAGAGCAAAGAGTCTGTCCACATCTGCTGTAAGCAACCCCAATTTAATGAAGCACGTTTCTACTAAACTAGTGGCCAAATTTAAACTGTTTACTTTTCTGATGAAGAAAATACTTGAAGTACAGTTGCACCAGTTTGGTCTGTTGAGGTGTGATAAATATTAAAACCTGTGCAGGTGCCTGTCTTTACTCTTCTCCTCTATGCACCTGGCATGTGAAACCTGCTCTGAAAAAAATCCAAATTCTTTGACATTTTTAAACTTAAAAAAAGTAATGCAATAGTTACTTTCCCTGGTAAAGTAACTATTGGCTTTTATAGTGGAGTAACTCCGTTACTAACTCAGTTACTTTTTGGGAGAAGTAACTATAACTAATTACTTTTTCAAAGTAACGTGCCCAACACCTACGTTTTGAACAATGATGACATATGCAATTTACATACAGTATGCTTACCGTTATCAGTGTCTGCCATTCAATTTACAGAACTCTGTTTTTGTATCATTAAATTAATTAATTGTATTACAGAACTGTTTTTTTCCTCTTAAAACTGATTTGGAGAAATATTAACAAAAAAACAAAAAAACAAAAACACAATCGATTTACTCAGAAGATCAGATATTTTAAAAAATCTACTAAGCACAAAAATCTGACCTGATACAGAGAAACTGATGTCATTTTCAGATTCAAAGTCGTGCAAAAATCAGTTGAAAAAAACAAAGACAACTTATTAAGAAAAAAATTGTAACCCAGTGTAATTCATGATTTTTTTAAAATAAGGATTTAATTTCTTATAATTTTTTATTCAAATAATTCAGATATTACAGTTACTCACTACTTGAATACATGTTTCAGCAACTACTCTTTTACTCTTACTCAAGTATGTTTTTTTAGATGAGTATTCTTTTTTTTACTTCTACTTGAGTCATATTTTTGTAAAGTAAAAGTACTTGAGTGTAAATTTTGGCTAATCTACCCACCTCTGCACAGCAACACAAGCTGTGCAGCCTCAGTCGCCAAAGAACTGATCATGGCAGGACAACAAACCAACCCAAAGAAAGGATCTGCTAGAACTCCTTCTGGGACAAACATCTCATAGGAACGAGCAAAATCCAGCCCTCTGGGACAGTATTCAGGAAAACAACTTGAGCAGTCTATTTTTGGAAGACAATTCAGTGTGACATAAGCAAAAGCTAAATGCAACATGTTCAGAAGATAAATGAAATCTTTGCAAAGAACTGGTAAAAGTGAAAGAGAGACTACATTATCCTGACCTTTGCTGACTCTAGTTAACTATGCATTAACCCTCATGTCTCACTGAGACCATTTTCTAAAGTTTCTGCAAACATCGAGCACTTTAATCACTAAGTAATGTTTTCTTTCCCTGTATGCTAAGATGAGAGAGCTAACATCACAGCAGCAAGATGACCTCAGCTAACACTGACTGACAGGATAGTGATGAAGTAAACTGAATTCAGATTTGTGATCATGTTTGCATTATCCATGCTGGTTAATTTGTTTTATTAATATTCATACTTACTTCAGAAAGAAGTGCCGGTGCCTCAAGAGATTTTTATGAAGGAGATAAAATTACGAAATATAGAAACACCCTCATTAGAGATCTGAACTTACAACTGTGAAAGTGGATGTATTGCAGCAAAACTCAAACTATATATGGACGAGATCACGCTCTGTGAAATTATCCACACGTCATAAAAAATGTCAAAGAAAAAAAAATTTAAAGCAAAAGTATAAGATGTTGAAAAGTCATAAAAGGTCATGGGATATCAGACAAGTGATGGTATAGTGTGTTCAAATGAGGCGTAAAAGGTCACAGTTCAGTATGTAAAAATGAGTCCTATAAAGTCATTGTATAACATGGTTAAAAAGTCAAAAAGTCAAGGTATAATATGATGGAAAACAAAAAAGTAAGTAAAATCATAGTAGGATGCTGACTTTTTTGACACACTATACTTTTTATACTTTATTACAAAATAAGTTTAATATAACCAGTAAACAGTATGTCAAGTAAGTCATAATGTAGTATGTTAAAATAAGTCATAGTACGTGCTCATCTCAGGTATCCGTGGGTCCAGTTTACCTTGTGGAGTAGAGGTTGGGCAGCTCAGGCTTCATCTATTGGTACCTGCTTGGTGTGGTGGAGAGGAGGATAGCTTACTGAGGCTTCATCTGTTTGGTGTGGTGGAGAGGAGGAGAGCTTACTGAGGCTTCATCTGTTTGGTGTGGTGTAGAGGAGGATGGCTTACTGAGGCTTCATCTGTTTGGTGTGGTGGAGAGAAGGACAGCTTACTGAGGCTTCATCTGTTTGGTGTGGTGGAGAGGAGGATAGCTTACTGAAGCTTCATCTGTTTGGTGTGGTGGAGAGAAGGACAGCTTACTGAGGCTTCATCTGTTTGGTGTGGTGGAGAGGAGGATAGCTTACTGAGGCTTCATCTGTTTGGTGTGGTGGAGAGGAGGATAGCTTACTGAAGCTTCATCTGTTTGGTGTGGTGGAGAGAAGGACAGCTTACTGAGGCTTCATCTGTTTGGTGTGGTGGAGAGGAGGATAGCTTACTGAAGCTTCATCTGTTTGGTGTGGTGGAGAGGAGGAGAGCTTACTGAGGCTTCATCTGTTTGGTGTGGTGTAGAGGAGGATGGCTTACTGAGGCTTCATCTGTTTGGTGTGGTGTAGAGAAGGACAGCTTACTGAGGCTTCATCTGTTTGGTGTGGTGGAGAGGAGGACATCTTACTGAGGCTTCATCTGTTTGGTGTGGTGGAGAGGAGGATGTGTTGCTCTGAATCCATTGCAGACAGCTTGATGCTGCTCTTCATCCATCTGGACACGTTTTCTCGCCATACTATTTAAATACGTTTTAACTATTGTCATGTAGAGAGTCTATGTGTGCTTTTGTTGTTACTCTATTAAACGTCTGTCCATCCTGAAGAGGGATCCCTCCTCTGTTCATCTTCCTGAGGTTCTACCATTTATTTTTCCCTGTTAAAATGTTTTTCTGGGAGTTTTTCCTTTGTTGATTTAAGGGTCGTTTGTAAAGGACTGATCGAGTCATATCCTGTACAGATTGTAAAGCCCTCTGAGGCAAGTCTGTAATTTATGACACTGGACTTTACAAATAAAATTAATGTAACTTTGAAAAATATTATTAAAACAATGTCAGAAATATTCACTGTAACATTACATTAAAAGCATAGTATTTCGAACAAAAAAAATCCTTATCAAATGCTTAAAGCCAAATACAGAGACAATAGATTAATTTAAGTATATATATATATATATATATAGCTCTGTTAGCTGTGTTAGCTTTAAATGTTTTTGTTGAACTGAGAATCATGAAACAAATCATGTACCTTTCTCATTATCATCATCAAAATCAACAATTTCTTTGATGGAAAAAAAAAACAAAACAAAAAAACCCTGAAGACAACTCAGCAACAGACTCTACTGTATCTTCACCTTTCAGTGGCCTATCAGCCTCCTGCCACAGGTTTTATAACTAATCTCAGTTAATCCTCTTTCCAGCTAAAATGCCATTTAGAGGGCCAACGACCAGGAACAGGTCAAGGGGCTCTGGAGAGCTCAGTGTTTCCACTACTTGAGGTCCGAAATAACAAATTTATTTTCTCCTTTACACAAAAACATACTGGGGATTTAAAATTGATTTGAATACTCTGATTAATTTCACCTCCCTTTTGCAATGTAATCCAATCTAACGCCAAGTGACCATGGATTTAAGTTCTTATTATATCATGTTCTTGGTTTATTGGAGGCATTATTAATTCATTACGGTCTGGGCTCTTGTGAAATACTGAGTGCATTTCACTTAAAGCTGTAGTTGGTAATCTTGGACTAAGTTCAGAGACAGGTCTCACACAAAGCTTGGATCAGAGACATTAGATGTCACGAAAGCGCACACAACAAACAATAGTCGGAGACAGAGAAGAAAAAAACTACAAGACAATGAAGGTGAAAAATAACTTCAACTACCTTCTTGCACTGCAAGAACATCTCCAGTGTGAACTGAAGGACAGTGAGGTGGTGGTCTCTGCAAGTCCAACCGAGGGGAGAGTCCCCCTGGGACTACAAGAGGACATGCTGGATGATTTTGTTAATCACCTCTGGAACCAGTAGACAGCATGTGGATCAACCAGAAACACCTGACTCAACAGGTGATGAGCCTCCATCCAGGGAGTCCACACTCCAGACACCTGAGCTGGACAAAGTCCACAAATTGCTGGAAAAGCCAATAAAGATTTGTGCAGCAGTTCAGCATCAATAAGGACCAGAGCCTCCACATGGAGCAGATGAAAGGAAAGATCAACACCATTCACATGGAAGTGAGGTATTATAAGAAGGAGCTTCAGAAGCACACGACGCTGGTCTCAACAGCTGTAACCGACGTGGAGCTGGAGCGCTACCTGCAAACTGAGGAGGCTCAAACTCAGAAGCTCAAAAAAGAACTGAACACGATGCAGGAAGCTCTGTGAAATCAGGAGGAGGAGGACAACAAAATACATCCAAATATCTGTCTGAGCTACAAGAACAGAAAGACAGAGAGGCCGCCATCATGATTACTCTGCAGGAAGCTGAACAGGAGCTGAACACTGGACGTCTCCAGTGGTAGGAGGACAAGTCAACCCACACTGGACAACTGGAGAATACTTGGCGCACTGGTCTTGACCAGCTGGACATCCAGGCAAAAGAAAATCGTCTCCACTTCCTGTTTTGATCTCTGTGGTGTATATTAACTCTTTATGTCCCGACTACATCTCCCAGAAGCCCCAATATTACTCACAGGCTGTGTGAGAGCGCCCTCTTGTGCCTGCTGTTGAAATAAGGAAAGATGTAAATATAAGTCTTTGGCACTCAAAGAGTTAATATTTCCAGTATAAAAAAAAACATATTTTAAAGTGCAAAATAACCACTCATATAACATAAGCATATTCTACAACTGAATAAATAAAAAATGAATGAGAAGTTCCTGAAAATCCTCCTGCTGTCTTATGTGATGCCGCCTCACATGTGTGATAAGGTTGGTCGTATTAAACTTGATAAATGTTCTGTACCACCACAGGAAACTTGTGCATAACAAGTTTGGCCTCCACCCCACTCATGTACACCGCTGTGGAGTACATTTGGCAGCCTTTGGGCTAGGGCTCCAAGCTACTGCCTGGCTTGCCTGTCTATGAGCGATGTCCCTGGACGCATGCTCTCAGAGCAGTTACTGTTACAGTGGATGGGTTGACAGTGTAGTTAAAGGAACACCCAATGTGTTTCACACTTGTGCTAATGGCTGCCTTTATATTTGATGCCCTGGAAATGAGAACAGGCTGATGTAGGTTTATTTCAGTCCTCCAGACAGCCACAAACGTTGCACCAAAACTCCAAAATGAATAAGATTCATTCAACTACTCTGCAGAATAAGAAAACACTTAAGTGGGTGACACATTTCCAGCAGCAGAATTCTGATATGTTGCCATGTCTGGGGACAAAGTTGCGATCATCCCTGACATTTCCCCAGCGGCCTCCCAGTCTTCCATGTCTCAGCCCAGTGGAGGAGGGAAATGAAAAGGTGAAGAGGTACAACGACACAGAGCAGCAGCACCACCAACACTTCACATGCACAAGCTTAGGTGCAAATGATAAGAGATCTTTCATGTGCCAGGCAGATCCGCTGTCACAGCAAAAGCCATGATTTAATATAAAAAAAAGATTTCAGAAAAAAAGAGATACAGTGGGCAACACTAGAGTCTGTTCAATGAAGCCCATACAGAAGTAACTTAAACTTGCATTCTCTCCAACAGCCAGCAGGGGGCGATACTGGTGAATTCAGACCATAAACTCATATTTACACTGTTTACAGTAGGGGAGAAAATGGTCATTTTCCCATAGACGTCAATACAAACAGACTTCTTTTTAAAACCACCAGTGTCGCCCCCTGCTGGCTGGTGGAGAGAATGCAAGTTTAATTCACCTTTGTATGGGCTTCACTGCTGTTGACATTACGATAACTCCGTACATTATTTATATGCGGTCTATGGTTGGACCCAAACACTGCTTTAAGTGTTGTGATTCTTTCCACACTCTCCTCTCTCTCTCTGTTGGTTGAAGCCAGAGGAGCCATTTTGTTAATAGAGTGCAACAACTGTTTACAGCGGAGCGTCTGTTTTCAGAGAGACCGAGCAAAATGCTGAGCAGATCCAAATTCAATTACTGTTTGACTACAGCTCCATTAATTAAAACTAGCTGAGATACAGCATGCATTACAAGTAGGTTCTGTGTGGAAGACCTCTAAAAGATAATCTGAGGCAATAGATTTTCCAGAGAAAGGAACAAACTTGGTTGGTTTGGTAAATTTATGTCTAAGTATGGAAAATACAAACACACAGCAGCACGACTGAGCTTTTCTTTGGGATGTATCGCCAACTCATCTTCTACACAAATACACACTTTGTGCCAAGAAGGTGATCTTTTTTCATCTAAGTTGAAGCTGATTAACGATCTTCCTTTTCAGCTGTGACATCCCATCACATTCTCCTGCTCCAAGAGGATGAATCAGATTAGATCCCCAGTTGTAGTTAAGCCTTTATCTCAGTGGCCACTAGTTTGCGCCTCTGATCGGCCTGTAAAGAAATTTACACCAGTGTATTAATCATCAGTGCTATCAACTCCACACAGGCACGGAGCGCCGTATAGGGCATGTAAGTCGAACAGAATCACTGTTTCTAAATTAAGTCAGCAGATGTGATCGTACAGGGAGTGAACCCATAACATCTGACCAGGTGGACATCCTCTCTGCAGCACCAGGTCGTCCCACTGATCTTATCTCTCTTGTCTCTATACAGAGTGTGTCTATGTGTCCATGACTTTTTATCTAACAAGCACATACTGTACTGTATGTATTGCTCTTTGTTAGCCTTAAGGCAGAGAAGTGTGCTGAAATACTGACATATCCGTGCGGTTGAGAGGTTCTGTGTGCGTCATAGAAAAGCACTGCAGAGGCCAACAGTGTCACCTGGTCGTTCATTCCGCAGAGAAAAAGGTCAGAGCGAGGAGAAGCATCATCAGCCGAGTTCACTGCAGCACTGACGTGAATAAACTCAGAGACAATGACAGAGGACTGGTGGGGAAATGATGGATAGAGGAAGATGAGAATCTAATGAGCGTGCTGTGATATTAGAGCCTCAGCTTTCTCATTGTCTTTGCCTCTGATATTTGCACACTCGAGCCCGTCTGCATTGATTTTCTAACAGAATGGTCATTTTGTCAGCAAGAGGTTATCACACACACCAAAATGACTTATTCCCCACCTGGAGCCCACTGCTGTGTCCTTGTTGTATTATAAATAATAAAGTCAGTGATTACATTTTTTCCATCGAATTCCACTGAGATGCTTCAGTTTCAGGGTCCTGGTATTGTGCATGCCACCTCACTATCATGACACTGTAACAGAAAGGCGCCATCGTTAATTTTTATTAGTAAGACTTCAGCTTTTACAAGTCACAGTGTCTGCTGTGAGAAACGCCTGCGCTCCACCACCTCAGTTGAACAACATAACAGATTTAGGGCTCCTCAGCTTAAATAATCTGTTTTTGATAATAACTTGTAGAATTTTCTAATAAAAGTGCTTCACAATTGATCCCAGTAGCCAAAGTAAAAACCCATAAATACAAGATAATATAGCAAGTACATAATAAAACTCCACAATGTGTCACGGCTGGTTCACTCTCATGCAGTTTGTTTCCAGTGATAGGGCAAAAATATCAAGGTTCTTATTCATGTAGATGTTTAGTACTATTTTGTCACTGAATAGCACAAACAAACTAATTTAAAAAATATAGTCCAACAAAAAAAACAAACATTACACCAAATTATGTTCTCAAATTAAATGTTCTAAATAGTTATCAGTTTCTTTTCTAAATCACTTTCCTCCATAAAGCACTTATTTAAAAAGGAAATACAAAGCTGGCTTACCTATTATCCGCTTTATTTCCTTCATCCAAAACAGCAGTAAATAACAGCAGGAGCACATGGAAAGCTAGATGGAGTTTTCATTGAAACTAAATTATGACAGGTGTGTTAACTACAGGCCTAATTATTCAGCACCAAGCAATGTAGCATTGATAATATAAGGATAATTTTGAATGGAGTCAGGTGCTGTGTGCACCAGGGTTACTCCACTCTATTTCTTTAACTTAACTATTTTTAATTTCAAGAACAACACGGGGAAATAGCATCACCGATCTGATTTAAACAAATATTCTCTCGTTTAGCTAAACTGAAATCATAAATCATTATTGTAGTAGTGGCTCCATGATGTACAGTGATAAACTATTTTATGTAACAGCGGCACTGCTTCGCTGTATGCAGGGGGCACACTGGAGCAACTGAAGTGCAACTGATAGACTGTGCAATATAGCATGATACTACCAATGAGTGTAAAGGCTGTGGAGAGATTTCAATCGTTCAGTCTAAAGTCACATCGCACAGATGCAAACCTCTATTTCCAACCACAGCAGGCAGCAGCTTTCACAGAAAAAGCTGAACCTCTGCAGCAACAAATAGACAAAGAGATGATGTAAGTGAACAGCTCGAGGAAGATGTGTCCTAAAAAACAGAGCTAAAATATATATATTTGAATAAAGGACATGCATCTATCAGATGGACAAAACACAACTCCAGATGAAAAACTGAAGATGAGCCATACTATAAAACTATATAAGGTGATAAGTTTTGATCACAGCTTGTTTTATCACTGCCAAGATGCCAACAAATCCATTCACACTACTTTAAGCAATGTGCAATAATAAGAATAATTTGGGGGCATTATTGCCGCAAAACTATTTACAAATGTGTATCTGAATACATGTGTGTGTAATCTGATTTGTAAGTGTGTAAAACAATCTGTAAATGTGTCGTAAGATTTGTGAAAGTGTACACAAATCTGGAAGTGTGTATTCAGAATGTGTGTAAAAAAATTGCAAATGCATGTACTGATCTATGTGTATAAAACTGTAAATGAATAGAGCATATTAATGGCTGAAAAGTTGATGTATTTTGCTGCAGGAGCAGGAAATACAGACAAGTCATCAGATAGAGCTCTCTGTTGGCTGGATTTTGCTTCACTTCTGCCAGCAGATCTGCTAATATGTGTGGAGTTTTGTCTGTGTGCCTCCTTGGCTAAACAGATACATCACCTGTTAGCGCGAACACTCAATGATTTTAAGTGGGCAGCCTCTTATTACGGCTGGGCAGAAATAACCCACTAATCAAGGAGGGGAATTAATGATGGTTAATCAATGGTTAATCAAAAATCCAATCGTGCTGTTTGACATGAAGCATGCGGTAACTGTGGTGAAGACATCAAAGAGGCAGACCTGACAGGCTGTTAAGGAGAAAGTTAAAGGAAAATAAACTCAACCAACTAGTCAACTGTCTCTCTGTTGATGTGAAAACATTTTGGGCACGCTTAAAACATTAACTCTGTCTGAATATTACATTTTTATTTTTGTTATTCTTCTTCTATCTGCACAAGATCATCCCAGAGATAATAAGAATGGTTTCTGATCTAGTCCTCGTCCAAAGCAGTTCATCACAGGACACATAGAGACAGAGACAACCACTCACACTCACATTCACACCTAAGATCAATTTAAATTAACCAATTAACCTAATCCACATGCATGTTTTTGGATGGTGGGAGGAAGCCAGAGTACCCAGAGAGAATCCACACAGACACAGGGAGAACATGAGAACTCCACACAGAAAGGCCCTGAGCCGGGAATCAAACCCGGTACCTTCTTGCTGTGAGGTGACAGTGCTAACCACTACACCAGTGTGCTGCCCAGCTTGTTAATGTATTTTCCTTTAACTTTCACCTTAACTGCCAAATCGGAACAGTGTTGTGTGTTTCATAACATCTTAACAGTCCTCTTTGATGTTTTCACCACAGTTACTGGATGTTTCATGTCAAAGTGCACCGTTGGACTCGTGATTAACTGCTCTCAGAGAGTTTCTGAACAGAATGACAGACTATAGACTTAAGACTAAGAAAAAGCAGACTTCTGTTCAAGTCACTGAGTGCCACTGACGTATTTCGACGTCATTTAAAATCTGACGCTTGAGTGCCACAGACGTATATATACTGTACATCAAAATGTTTTTTCTGGCAGCAGGTCGCCAATTGTGGTGAAAGAGTAGTAATTTTCGTGAAAAGTGGACTCTACCTCTGATAAAACAAGAATGGAACAGTTTTTTTCATGATGAAATAGAGAGTTTCTTCTTTCATCTGAGCTACTCTGTGTTTTCAGAGACAAAATATTCTGTGGGTCTTGAAATATGACCCAAAACGGGCAAAAACCCTGGCACAAAGCACTTTCTGGCACTCAAGGAGTTAACGGCATCACAAATGACACTTCCCCTTTAAGAAGTGATTCCTCCAAAGCCTGCTGGTAATCAAGATCATTGGAACAACCATGAATTTTATGCCTAATACAACACTAATGAAAAAGTGACAGTAACTAAATGCAGATCAACAGATTAAGCAAATGTCTCTCATTGTTTTATGCTAATACAGATTTATCTGGCCTATATGTCGTTAGCTGATGCAGTATTAATGCGGTCTTAGTCAGATAACAGCAACACATAATTCTGAGCTTCACAATTAAACCTCCTTCAAACCCCAACACTGATTAGGCTGACATTTAACCACACTGCTATTTTAACAGTAATGGAGGGATTTCCACTTAATTAATATCACAAGCAGCGACCATAAGCTGAAGGGAAGGCTGACCTTTAGGACTCGAAAAGGTCCTGTGCAGTGTATAAAGCTCACGACTGGAACATTTATTGAACAGACGAGGCTCTGAACTGGCGTGGATCTCCGTCTAATTGTTGTTTAGAAGTAGAAATAAAATGCTCCTAGCTTCCACCTGTGTTGTTTCACAAAACTTTTTCATAACTTTTTACTCCCCACCACTTACCAAACTGAACTAAAAACACTGCGGGAGCTGACAAAGATGTGCAAACTCCACATCACTTTGTCAAAGAGATGAAAGTACAGCAGCTCTTTGAAGATTCATCTGGACACTCTCTGCAACACCTGTACGAAGTGTTGACCACTGCACAAGCTGACCCGACTGTAGCACCATAAGTCTTATGCATAATTGACACAGGGAAGGTCTGAATAATTCAGTCTTATAAAGTGTTTGTGGCAGAGCGAGCGAAGCACAACGTGAGCAGGCTGACCACCAGCTGGCACTGTCAGTCGATACATGGTGAAAACTAGTTAAACTACTTTTACTTTCATGATGTTTTTCTTCTAGCTTGTGTGAAATCAGGTGAAAATTGACTTTTGCTGAGTTTTGGATTAAATTAACTGCACCCAGTCTGATAAACTAGTGGTGAAAACACACTTTTTCCAGGTGCTGTTCAGAAGAGATGTAGTGCAGAACTACAGCACGCTGACACTCTATTACGTTTTTCCTTTTTGTTTTTAACATTATTAACAGGAGCCAGACTCCCTCAGGAGTCGGCCTAAAAACAGAGCTAGAAGAGAATGAATATTGTACTACTATTCATCAGGACGTTAGAAACACAACAACAAATCATTTTTGTCTGTAAGTGCTGGATGTATTTACATATTTGCTTTAAATGTGATGATATGTCTGTGATCACTTGTTCCTGTAGCTAAAAATTCTCAGTAACAACACTTTCAAGCTCCATGAAGTTATACATATGTATCCTCTAAACACACACTAAAAAAAAACAACACACTGTTGTTCAGTATGATGAACGTTTTAACTGCAGGAAATGCAGAATCAAAAGTGTACTAATACTAATATAATTATTCAAATGTTAAAAGAAAGCTCAAACTCAAACTTAATGTAACATATCTCACTCTTCATGGGTTTTCTGGAAAAATAAACTGTAAACACTCCCTTGGAAGGTTACTACACTGATTTAGTACTGCACTTTCAGAAAATTAGAGGACTCAACAGAGAAAAAGTGAGGGGACAGAGGCCAATGCATCCTGGCTTTTAGTCAAGCCAGCTCAAACTGCTTCCACAATAAAACACGACAGCACGCGCAAGTATTCTGATAATAAAATTCAAATCTGCACCGCTTTCTTTTCAGCTTGAGAAAAGCTCCCTCCAGACTGCTTTTTCTGGCCCAGTGGTACGTCTCATGACAAGTTAGCTGAGTGTGATGTGTAAAATTGGTGTCGTGAATGAATAAAGGTGCCTTACTTTTGAATATTACATCTCATTTCCCTTTGCAGTGCACAATGAACTGAAGGACTTGACTTCTTAGTTGGATCTGAATGTTGAAAGCAGTTCGATCCTCTGGCTGATCTCAAGTCCTGTTGTAAACCCTGAACTCAAATCCCAACCTCCCTGAGTAAACCACGTCCAGATGTGCCTGTGAATCCACAGCAGCCAACTTGTTCAGGGCTTTACTGAGACAGTCCGTCCTCAGCTCAGCTCAGTGTATCAAAGCTTCTTCCTTCCAACGCCCACTTCATCTCCCCCTGGTTCTGCAGTAACGGTCCACAGAGTCCTGGACCACCAAGTCCGGTCCTGAGACTCTGTATCTCTGTGAGACTGTCAGCTGTGACTGCTCACACTCCTCTGTGGACAAAGTCAATCCCCACAGCTGCTGCCACTGTGTGGACGGCTAACTGTGTTTCCTGGCAGAACATTTAGGACAGCTGGAGTGTGAGCTGGACCAGTACTGGACTCTATCAGTACTGATAACACCAAGGTGCTTCATCTTTTACCAGGCTGATGGATGAATAACGTATAGATGGATGGATGTGGACTCTTAGGAGCAATGCCAGAAGATTAGTATTTACTACACACAGTTACATTCAGGTGTGATTTCCTAGTTAAAAAAATACTTAAATAGCAAAGTGGCTGATATTAACTTTGTTTCAACAGCAATATGAATTAATATATGAAGAACCTCCGTTGCCCTTTCTGCTTAATTATTAATATTTCATCTTTTATGTGAAGAACACTGCATAAACACATTATAAGGAGCTAACTCTGCTCCACATGTCTGAACTGCAGCACACTTTTATGATTTGTGTTTCAATGAGCTGGTGTCCTGTACAGTGACAAGTAACGATCCTCCAGACCAGAGCAGCTTCCTAATTATTCAGCAAGTTACATACACAAAACAATGAAAATGGTCACAAAACAGCAGCAAGTGTGGTTGAGACAGATACTGGTAGTACAAAGTACAAAAACAAATCAAAATGGTCAAAAATGAAGTTGATGAAGGTGAGAAGTGGACGTGTGGGTGCAAAAGCTGACAAAATCACTTATAGATGTTGTTGAATCAGGGTGCAGCTTCAGACTGAGTCAAACGCACCAAAATGATCAAATGTGTGTGCATGAAGAAGCCTGGTTGATTACATGCAGTCATTTTTAGCACTATAATGATCCTAAACTCAGTGTTTACTTGAATACATTAACTGAGGTTTTCAGCACATTTTGATGAGCTCTAACACAAGTAGGCATGATTATGGTTTTTGGAGGGGAGGGAATAACTTACCTAATGATTTGAACTTGAAATACACATAAGTTGTAGGTCATTGTTTTTGCTTTATATAAATGTAACCTGATATTTTAAATTGTCATTTCAGAATTTTCCTATTGGTCAGTTTTTTTCAGCTTGCAGTCTAAAGCAGTTTGGGTGCAAGGGTGCTGCTATGCAGCATACATTTACACACCAATACTGTATGCATCATAGTATGCATCATATACAATATATATATATATATATATATATATATATATATATACAGTCATGGAAAAAATTATTAGACCACCCTTGTTTTCTTCAATTTCTTGTTAATTTTAATGCCTGGCTCAACTAAAGGTACATTTGTTTGGACAATTATAATGATAACAACAAAAATAGCTCATGAGAGTTTAATTTAAGAACTAAGGATTATTCATTTTCCATGGTTTTCTTGATAATGACCAAAATTACTTAAATTCTTACATCAATAGCTATGGCATTGTACCGCCAAAAACACTACTTTTAAGCATTCCATGTTTTCTTTTCTGTTTGCTTTAAACACATGATACACACAAGAGTTAATACTTGATTGCATAACCATTGTTTTTGATGACTGCAGCCATGCGTCTTGGCATGCTCTCCACCAGCTTCTGACATTGTTCTGCTGTCACAGCAGCCCATTCCTGTTGGACAAATTCAAACAAATTTTCTTTGTTTTTGGGCTTGTGGTTCTCCATTTTGAGTTTGATGATTTTCCACAGGTTTTCAATTGGATTAAGATCTGGTGATTGAGCAGGCCAAGGCATGGTGCGAATGTTGTGGTTCTCCATCCAGGCTTTAACTGACCTTGCCGAGTGGCAAGGGGCATTGTCTTGTTGGAAAATCCAGTCATTCGAGGCAGGAAAGAGTTTTCCAGCTGATGGAAGAAGACTGTTTTCAAGGGTAGTCCTGTACTTGACCTGGTTCATTCGGCCTTCACACAATTGCATTTGCCCTGTTCCACTCAGACTGAAACAACCCCAGATCATGACTGATCCAGCCCCATGTTTTACTGTAGGGGCAAGACAGTCTGGGTTGTAAGCTTCTCCAGGCTTCCTCCTAACCAGTAAGTTGGCTGGAGTGGGCATCAATTCAAAATTGGATTCATCACTGAAGAGAACCTTAGCCCAATCATCAACAGTCCAATCCTTGTGGTCTCGAGCAAAGAGTAACCGGGCCTTCCTCTGCCTTTCATTGATGAAGGGCTTCTATGCGTGCTCTGTGTGACTTCAAACCAGCTTCAACAAGTCGGTTTCGAACTGTCCTTGCCGAGCAAGTCACATTTCTCGACAGTGCCCACTCATTTTTAAGGTCCCTGGAGGTCTGACGACGATTCCTGACACAGGAACGGATGAGTGCACGGTCATCTCGTGGGGTAGAAAGGCGTTTCCTGCCACGGCCAGGTAGCAATTTGGTAGTGCCATGTTCAGCTTGTTTTTTTTTGTTGTAATGAACGGCTGTCTTGGAGATCTTCAGTTTTTCGCTACCTGTCTCTCACTCATGCCAATTTCCAGCAGTGCCAAGATGGCTGCCTTTGTTGCTTCACATAATTCTTTTGTTTTAGGCATTATGTGAGAGCTGACAACTTCTGAGTTGTGCTACGGCTTGAATGTAAGCAGGAAACCACTCTAGGCCTTTGCATGTGCAGTGCTGCTTGTGACATGAAATGGCCTCTTATATACCCTGGGAATCAATTAAGCTTAAGAATGTCAAATAGGACATAAAGTATTATGTGACCAGCTGCATTTTTTGTTGTGTTCATTGTATTATACGTTTAGTGGTACCAGATATTAGAATGAACAAGAAATTGAAGAAAACAAGGGTGGTCTAATAATTTTTTCCATGACTGTATATATATATATATATATATATACATATATATATATACATATATATATGTATATATATATATGTACACTATATATATGGTGTACATATATATATATATATATATATATACATATATATATATAAAAATATATATATATATGTGGTAGAAGAGTACATTCCCACAGCAATAAATGGCTTCCAAACTTCTCTAAATTTGGATGACTGACAATGTGAAACCGCATAACCCCCCCCCCCCCCAACAAAAAAAAAAAAAAAAAACCACACACACACACACACACACACACACACACACACACACCACACAGAGGCGAAGCGGATAGGCGAGTGGGAGCCAACAGGAGGGAAATGTCAGGACAATGTCAGGGTGTTAGCTTGCCATGGCAAGGCTGGGCTTGCCTCCGAATGTCTCTGAATGTCACCACTCAGGAGACCACAGGAGTACACACACACACACACACACACACACACACACACACACACAGATCTGGAGGAGAGAGGAAAGAGCAGAGATCTGTGTTGCCCTCCAGCAGTCAGGGGAAAATGGTGGACAATGAAACACCTCTCTCTGCCTTATAAGGTTGTATCTGAAAGTCACTCACTGATTATTAGAAATAAAGCCAAAACTCCGGTCATTTGTGCGAGTGCATGTGATGGGTATAAGAGCACAATGAAGCCTTGAGTAACCCTCAGGGTTTGAGCGTTACTGAATGTAATGCACTGAGGAGTATTCTACTGTGAAATAACCAACAACCTCTGCTCTGCACAGCGGTCACCTTATAACATGGGGTGTTATGGGGTGTTTATGTTGGTCACTACTGTAAGTAATAAACCATCCATCCATCCATTATCTACCGCTTATCCTCATAGGGTCGCGGGGGGGCTGGAGCCTATCCCAGCTGTCTTAGGGTGAAAGGCAGAGTACACCCTGGACAAGTCTCCAGTTCATCACAGGACACATAGAGACAGACAACCACTCACACTCACATTCACACCTACGGTCAATTTAAATTAACCAATTAACCTAATCCCCATGCATGTTTTTAGATGGTGGGAGGAAGCCGGAGTACCCGGAGAGAACCCACGCAGACACGGGGAGAACATGCAAACTCCACACAGAAAGGCGCCGGGCCCGGGATTCGAACCCGGTACCTTCTTGCTTGTGAGGCGACAGTGCTTAAGTAATAAACCTCACAAGAGAAATATCAGAGATAAGTTAGAAATAAATTAGAGAAAGTATCTATATTTTACAGTTTTTTGTCCGGTTACATATATATATATATATATATATATATATATATATATATATATATATATATATATATAAGGCTGGAGACACTTTGAGCACCTGCAGATGTAACAGGCTGAAACCTGCAGTCAATCCCTTAGAAACAGGAGATGATCTTTTGCATCCTGCTATCAATCTCTCCAGTGTTTCTCTCTAAAAACTGAAGTGGACCTCTGTGACGCTGCTGCTGGTTTGCTTCCCTCGCTGAGATGCTGGTAGTTTATTCGCTTGTCAGGCAGCTGAATCATTCATGAAAACAAAGAACAAGTCACAGTGACTTATGACCTATCCATCTCGAAGCGAAGTAAACAATAAATACTGTATTGTCCTCTGCTCACACACACCTACACCTGGCCTTGTGGGAAGCAGAACAAGATGCTGTGAAAGACAAATGAGGAGGATAAACTGGCGTTTGGCTCTCTGTGCTGCTGCCCTGTTTGAAAGCCATTCAAAAGAGCAAATCTAAGAGGGCAGATCTTCATTGATCACTATGACCCACCAGAGACTAAACACACAATAACTCTCACACACTGCTGAGGGCAGCTGAAGTGGCTGCCGTACACCTACACTGACACAAAGAGGTGATAACAAACGACGGCATCCAGAATCAAACATAAACCAAGAAATGAAGATAAGCTCCCACGTCTGTAGCTCCCATCAACCATTTCACTAAACCCTCTCCCTCCAGCGAATGTCCAATCATGTGGTATCTTGTGGTGCTTTTCCACCAGTACCCTCCTCAGCCCTGGCTGCAAGCGAGCCAAAGCGATATTAAAACCTGACGTCAGCTGACTGCCGTCTACTGATTGGCCAACGAGTATCATCATTGGAAGCATCATTTGATGCGCAACTTCCGACTAGACTGTAAACGCCAAACAACTCGTTACACGAGAAAATGGCATCACAGAAAACAATACCATGGTCGGTTGTTCGTGATAGTAGTGTTCTTGTGTTTTCTGTGTCGCATGTAAATGACGTCATGGTAGAGTCGCGCTGACGTATGATGACCCCGCCCACGTCGAGGGGATACTACGAGGTAATCAGTTGTAACAGAAAAGCACCCGTGCTGTGCCATACTGTTCCACTATACAGTAACCGTACCGTTACTGTATAGTGGGTAAGCACCATTAGTAACCTCACGCAGTGGAGTTTTAGATTCTTCTTGAAGCTGTGTGACTGCATCCAAAATCAGAAACACAAGAGCGAGGGTGTAAATATTGGATTCGACAGTACGCTCTAACATTGTGCATGAGTGGAAAAGGCACTCACCTAGGTCCTCACAAAGGCCGAAGTACAGGAGGACACACACCTACACACACACCTCCTTTTCTGTATATTTACAAAGACAGCCTCTTACACACTTTACTGCAAAAACAGTAACACCTTGCAGCACACACAAATAGAGCAGCATATTCATACAAAGTGAAATATCTGTTGTGTCAGAGGGTGAGACAACACACACACACACACACACACACACACACACACACAGACAGCAAGCAGTGAGAAGAGTGGCCATTGATGCAGTTCTTCCATGGAGGCTGCTGCTCACATAATAGAGCACGGCTGTCAAGTCTGGGGATGAGCTGATGATTGCTGAGCAGCCCCAACACAAATCAAAGCATTAACGCCTGCAGTTCATTTCTACACTAATGCAGCCATGATGAGTTCCTGCATTAACAGAAGACTGGTGATGAGAATCCACTCCAGGGTTTCTTTAAGTTTGACCAAACCTGACCAGAAAACACATGTCAAGGGCTGTTAGAGCAGGACAACATGTGTTGAATGGTGTTTCAACACACTGTGGTGAGATTTATTTCACTTTTCCTTACAGTGAAATCATCTGAAGCTCCACATGGGCTGCTCAATGATCAGAGGGCATATTCTGAGACTGAGAGTGAAATAATAACCATTTTTTAAAATGATCATAGCGCCTAAACACACATATGCAACACTATCTTCACCATAAGTACAATTTCCTTCATTCTTTTAAATATCATTTATGAATAACTTTATTAATTGTTAATTAACTGTGATCTCACTGAGTGTAGTATTTGGAGATCTAGCGTAGTAATAGGTACACGTGTTCAGCTGCAGATAGGTAAACTGACTTCTGCTCACACTGACATTGTGTTAACTCTTTGAGTACCATTGACGTAATAAGATGTCAAAGTGTTTTTTTTTGCAGCTGGTCGCTGATCTCACTCTGCCTCAGCTTGTGAGTAATTTCGGGGCTTGTGTGATTTGTAGCTGAGACATAAAGAGATAATATGCACCAAAAAGTGGTGATTTTGGTGAAAGTGGCCTCTACTCTCCTCCACATAAAACAAGAACGGAACAAGGTAAAAACAAACATTTTTTATGATGAAATAGCACAACTCCTCTTTCATTTGAGCTACTCTGTGTTTTCAGACATACGGTGCAAAATATTCTGTAGGTCTAGAAATATGACTGAAAAATGGGCAAAAAACGCTGGCATGAGGTACTTTTGATTTTAAAAAATGGCTGGCACTCAAAGAGTTAATTGGGAATTAAATACAGTATCCTCTTAAATTAATTTGAATGATACATCTACCCTAAAAGTTCAATAAAACCAACAAAAGACAAGAAGGACATGAAGACAGATACTGAAGAAGACACTGTCATGTACAGCGTGGTTTGAACACATGGCCTGCTTGAAGGTGAAGCACAGAGTGGGATGACATGCTGTGAATCTTAAAAAGTGGGGACTGGATGTGGAAAAGGTGTGAGGGGAGGGTTTTTGACAAGGATTTCTGATAGGAGGGTACTGGCTCCTTAAAAAGTCCACTTCAACAGACTCTGGACTCTGGGATGATGGTGGTCTGTCTCTCTCCATGGTGCTGAAACATTCAAACATTGTCTCTCTGTGTCTCTCTCCAAGGTGCTGAGGAAGGAAAACCCAGTCAGTCAATATTCACTATATAGTCTACCTTAACCAGCTGCTTTATGAATATTTATCAGGGAGGTCTTTGACCAGGCTTCTCAGTATTCAGACAGCAGATGTGACACTATAATGCTACACTACTTTATAATACAAGCTGTGAATGAGGTCTTTGTCAGTGTGTGTATATAAGAAAGCATTCTGCCTATGTTGGCAAACTGATGTTGGGCACATAGTGACCATGTATTTTTAGTCGGTAAACAAGGAGTCAACTCCTTAAACCCTGGACAGGAACAGTGTCCTTGCATTTAATGCCAACATCATTACCACCACATCCTGTGATCCTGCTCCTGCAGAATATATTTACCGAGCAAATAAGTAAAGTGTTGCTGTCAGCACACCACCAGCTTAGAGATGCTGTTACTGTAGACAGACATCACCAATCCACTAACTATTCACTAAATATGAATGAATGTGTTTGTTCTTTTTCATGGCTGACTGTTGGTCTCTCCCTCGCCTGGATTTAGATATTTACTTTGAAAAGTTACTAATAGATGAGTAAGTTGTACTGTAGTATATCTGGTTACATACTAGGTTATTATTCAGATGAGATGACTACACACCAGCCGCCCCTCTCTCTCTCTTTCTCCATTTCCTTTCACAACAGTCTCTCACTGCAGTTAAGCACCCCTCCTCTCACTATAACTGATCAAACAGTTAACCTGACAGAGGAGGAAGGTGAGCGTCTCTCTCTCTTTAAATATCAGGCAAAATAGTTGGTCAGTCAAGTCAGGACTCATTAGTAATGCAGGCTAACAATAAACCGTTACATTATAGCTTCCACTTATGAGTGAATCATGTTGATTTCCTCTGAGCTAAAGGCTATGATAGGAGATACAACATCAAATGAAACAGAAATAAAACGAAACGACTGGATAACCTGAGCTGAACTCAAGAGTTACAGTAAGATGTTAATTTAACTGCAACAAAATATCACAAATAATTGTATTTAACACATGTGTAAATGAAAAAGACAATGTTTCATCAGTCATAGCAAAAATACAAAAAGTACAACTGAAATTGAATCGTGGTCGTATGTCTCTGCCAACCAGTCAAGTTCTCTCGGTACAAAAGGTCATCATGTCGCCGTTTTATTCTATTAGATATTTATGTGAAATTGCCATATTCAACATATGAATTCCTGTGTCATGGGGAAAAAATTGTGGCCTTTGTAATTTTTGACCACCAAACTCTAATCAGCTCTTCCTCGCTGTCACCAGTGTGGAGAAATAAAATTAAGAGCCATAAAACTGTCTTAAAGCAAAATTTGATTTCCACACAATGAAAGCTAAACATGCTGCTTTTGTGTTTTGGGCTCTGGACACTTAATTTAAACCACCTGATTGCTCCAATGGAAAAAAAACAACTACACTGAAAAATGTCAATAAACCTGTAAAGTATATTACGTTCCCCAAAAGAAGTGTTTTCTGTGTTATGAACCATTTCACTTCAGGTTCACAGCAATTGATTACAGATTGCATCAAACTCAACCACACTGTGACTTTTGTAGTGTTTCAAAGTGTGCAGGTATCAACAGCAATAGTTATAAAAAGTCTACTGTACTTTCTAGAGACAGTGTTTTTTTGGGTATGGGGTGAGAAGAAAAGCCACTTGTCACATGAAACTGCTTTACAAGTCCTTCTCTGCAGCCTTTGAAAGTGCAGCAGTGCTGTGATATTATCAGCAGGGTGATGACGCCTCTCCATCATTCCCTTTCACCAAGTGCTGACTCAAACTTCTCATCTCAGCCAACAGGTACAGTCTCAGCAACAAGCATTAATCCTAAAAGCAAGGAAAACTCATCCTAATGTTACTGCATGCTACATTTGTGCTGTTTTAAAGTCACTGAGATGCAATCACTGAAGCTTTCTGGGGACCTTACCACCCCGATCAGCAGTTTAGCTCACTCACTGCAGTCAGAGACACTCACCATATAACAAATAAGAGTGAGATTTGACTTGGCAGCATGTTCTTTTTCTCTCTAAGGGATGCTTTCTCCTGCAGCAGTACAACATAGCAGCGCTCAGTGAACTGAGGAAATTAACCTGGAAATAAAGAGCCTCCAGCAGCGTGCACACAGCAGAGCGGAGCTTAATGCGGGTGGATGTTAAGGTGGAGAGGATTCTTGAAAATGTCTGAAGCAGTGACAGCAGTGAACAGAAGTCATCGTATGGACTAAATATAAACGAGAAGGCATTTAAACACCAAATCAGTGCAATGCAATGGTAACTCCATGTCTGAGCCTGGAGGGTCTCTTACATCCTGACACTACTCATCACACGTCATCATGCCAAATAAACCAGCTCCACTGTTATTAAATTAAAAAAGCAACACTATCAGGTTCTCCCAGCAAAGCCAACATGCTTATTTTCTTGAACAAAAACTGTTGATGTGTTATTAATAATGCAGGAGAGAGGCCACATTCCTGCCGTGCCTCCCTGCTAACCTTGTCCTACAGTGTTTTGTTGACAAGTTTTGCTCATTTTTTGAGTGTAGTTTGGTTTAGTTATGTTGCTATTATTGTTAGAGAGGCTATAACTCTATAACTCTATCTAACTCTATCTTCTATCAGTTCCTATTTTGAAAATGAAGGGTTGGATATTCTATTAATTTCCATATATTTCTATAACCAAATCAAACCATAAAAAGACCAAAACCAAAAGAATTGTCTTGAGAGCATGAAAATGTGTATTAATCCACATCTGAAAATAGTCCTCAACAAACATTTACTCATTTATAATATTTGTGGAAAACTACAATGCCCAGCTTTTTGGAATGTATTTAGCCTTTTAGGTAATAAAGGTATTATTATCATTATTACTATTATTATGAGCTTATGAGCTTCTGGCTGAGACACAGACAGTGATGTCAGAGAACATTGAGAGACAAATAGAACTTTTTTTTTAATTTATTGACAATAAGGAAAATCTACAACATGATTAATAACCAGTAACTGTTAAGTTAAGTTCATTTGTATTGAAAAAAAACTGACACAAATGACACATTTCACATCTCATTTTAGTGTAATAAGAAAATCCTGGAAGTACTGGAGATCAATGGTATTGGTACTGAGTAAAGTAAAATGGTATTGAGTAGGATCTGTATTGATGGTGATGTTAATGAAATCCTAATCATATCCATACCCTAGTTGTATAAAAATGACAATGGAAATGGTGATATCAGTGCACTGCAAGCACTGGAGTACTTCTTGAACCACGGGTCACAACAATAGCCAAACATGTCAGCAAAAACAATGGTTGGCAGCAGAAGAACAACATTAAATCTATTTAAACTGTCCCAAGCTGAGACTGCAGATGAAATATCTCAGCATTGAAGGATCAACATTTCCCTCCCAGTTTTAAAACTAAGACCGTTTGAATATTCAACAGCAGCAGCAAAGTAGAAAACCCCTAATTTTGCTCTCCAAGATACGGACATAACTAGTAATTTAGCAGCATTAATTAGACACGGAGAGGAAGAGCAACAAATAAAGAAATAAAGAGAGTAGAGGAGCTGCCGAGGCTGAAAGTTCACCATGAGTCATAGATTAGTCTGGCTTTAATTAATCACGATGGCCTGGAGCTGTCACTTCCAGACATCACACAGCCAAAGAAGGAAAGAAAACACACAGAGAAAATGAGCCAACCACCGACTTTCACTCACATTCATCCCCATTCATACGAGGCAATGTGAGTAAAGTTGCCCAAGGACACAACATCAGTGACAGCAATGATGGAGCTAGATTCAAACCACCAACCCTTCAGTTACTGGACACCCTCTCTACCACTGAGCCACAGCGTCTCACAAGGAGACACACAGAAATTTTCTTTTACCTCTAGCTTACTCCATCTCCTTTTTCAATCAGGCAAAGGGATTTTAAAATACAATGTCTGACATCGCAGAATAGAAACAAGCGTTATCTTTATGTGATGATATTAAATGATGAGTGAGCTTTGGCAAGCACAGTGCAAAAATACCACAAGATAAGAATATATACACAAATAACTGGTAGGCGTCGTGCATCCTCTGAAATGGAGGTCTACTCTATTCTGGAGCTGGAAAGCGTTTGAGAAGTGAAGCGTCTAAATATGTTTTCCATCCTCTCTTCCCTCGTCTCCTGCGTCTCTGAGTGTAATTGAAGTCGGGCTTTAAGAGGGGTTTATTTTCTGCACCCACATCGGATCGACCGCAACACAGTTCCTCCTTCCTCAAACCCCTCTCACAACGAGGGAAGACAGGTTGCAAATGAATCACTCAGCATGTCGAGAACTACACAGGCATACACTCTCTCTACATCTGTATCCGAGTCTGAATTCTTCAGGTTCCCTCTGATTGGAATGGAGCACAATATCAGTAATTACTGCTCGGAGTGGGAAAAGAGAGGAAAGGAGGCTTCGAGGTGGCAATCACTCTCGACTAAAGAGAAGTCAGCTTGTTAAGAGGAGGAACAGATGGAGGGAGGCGAGAAGACGAGTATCAAGGCACCACGCACTGGTGCTTTTGTCACAAGGGAGTGATTTTAGTTTATTTCTACATTAGAAAGTGCAGTAAATGTCAAATAACTGTTTGTTTCAAATTCACCAACATCAGTTTTAGGCTTCGAGTATAACACTGAGGGGGTGGAGGCAGCCTGACAGCATTTTTCTGAGTTAATACCCATGTTTCCTGCTGACTTCTAGACAGGCCTTTCCAGGGTTAAATCCCTCTCTGACAATGTCGGGCTCCACAGGCAAAATTATGATGAATCATGGATGAGTCATGAATGCAGATATCATCAAAATGTCATTGCCTTATTATTTTCAAATTCCACTTAGTACCCTGGTTCTGGTTCCAGCTAAGACATGGGATGAAATAAAAAAATATATATATATATATAAACAAGAGAAAAAATGAAAGTGAAAGTGAATTACAAAAGCAGTTAAATTTACCAAATCTAAGCTGATATGCGGGACTTCAAATGTAATTCTTAAAAATCAATTCTGAAATGAACAATGAGCCAATAGAAATGTGATGAAATGAGAGTTATGTGGAGTTTTGGATTAGTTTCAGGTCTTTCTATTAAGGCCCAAAAACACAGAATGGAATGAAATCAGATTGAAATGGCTTCAGAAACCACCTGATCCTGACATCACAGAGCTGGTGGAAGTAAGACTGGACTACAGTCAAGAGTGGGTTCTGATCTTACTGTTTGACACCATCGTGCTAAAATAATGTTTCAAAGGAAAACTATCCATCATGAACAGTGAAGCTTATGATTCAAGATCAATGCCATCTACACTCAGTGGCCACTTTACTAAGTGGGGGGGGGGACCTTATTTACAAAGTGGACCTTATTTCTGGGATAAAATACTGTTATTTACTCAACCGTATCACTTTGGAGTCATGTGGAGTATTTCTGATGATATTCGGATTTGATGATATCCATTTAAGAGGAGTGAAGGGGGCACTGAAATGCAGTCAGTAAATGACATAAACTTGACCATTTCTCAAATAACAGACGTTTAATGAGATGGGCTACACTATTACTATTCTCATTTGAGTCAGGAGTTGTCCATAACTTGAGAAAATTGAATCTATAAACAGACTCTACTTCCTGTGTATCACAGTTTACAAATCATATGCATCACAAATAAGTATTTTAATTCTAACCAAGTATCAACTTTAAACCTTTGTCTTTAAGCTCCACAGAAATCAATCAATACATCTGCTGATGAAGATCACATCATATGATCTTGGCGAATACATGACTGGGAGCAGTTCAATAGCATTCAACAAAGATGCTGACAGAGCTAACAGAGTTTCACTTAGAGGGAGGCTGCTACGCTCCTGTGAGGACACCACTGGTAGGGACGATGTTCTCAGCTGTAGGAGGACTAAACTGTCTTGGTTGGTTAAAACATGATAAAATGCCTTCTTGGGATGCTTAAGTGCCCTCATCAAAGACGAGAACCCACTGTAGGTGCCTCTTTTTTGCCTTTTTTTCCTTTCTGCCCTTAACAAAGTCTTTGCACACCACAGAATGGAAGTAACAAAGTACAAATACTTTGTTACAGTATTAAAGCAGATTTTCAGGTATCTGTACTTGAGTATTTAGGACTTTTTACTTTTCCTCACATTTCAACACCAATATCTGTACTTTGTTACTTACATTCTCTGAACTGGCTTGTTACTTCTTTCAACCTCTACTGATGACGGGGTGTTGTGGTGTTGTGGATCAGCCCGATCCAGGTCTGACTCGGTTGAAGCTGTTCAGTTTTATTATTCTGTTCTGTTGTTCGCAAAACTAGATGGTGTTCAGTGTTTTTTTTTGTACCAGCACAGGTGCAGATTGTTAATAAAAGAGGAAAACTACCATATTTTTGAGACCTTTTTAAAATTTTCCTGAGTTACCAAAAGAGGCATCATGTATCATGAAGTTAAAACAGTTTTACTTTTGTACTTAAGTAAATTTCAGACCCTGTACTTTCTTACTTTCACTTAAGTAAAGGTGGTGAAGCAGTACTTCTTCTTTGAGTGTCTTTTTACACAAGTATCAGTACTTCTACTTAAGTAAAGAATGTGAGTATGTTTGCCACCTCTGATGCACACCACTGACTAACAGGTACACATGGCTGGTCTGGCTTTGTAAACATGCTCAAATTTCAACACACACAGAGGGAGAGGAACTCCATTCTCTGCTCTATATATTTACATAGCTAACAGTTATTCACTGCTACATTAAAGCTCTGCTTTAATCATGACTGAAGTCCATTTAGTGGCTTCAGTTTCAGGATCTAGGTATTTGCATGCTGGCTCACCGTCACAGGACACTTCAACATATGAGCATATGAGCATGAGTGTTTTCCCCACTATAAACCAGCAGATACACACCGCGGTGCTCAATTTGCACCATGTAATTGTTTATATCCAGAAATACAAAGCAGCTTTTTTGTCCTTCAAGTCTTTCTGAAGTGTTTTCCCTCTCACACTGCCTCATAACACTCTTTCCCCACACAATATGACAGATACAAAGACAGCCCCTGTCACATAAACACTGCATCTATTTATCCCCCTGTTCTCTTGTTTATTTCCTGATAGCTTGTCTGTGTTACATTTTTTTCATTTTTGTCAGAGGGTAAAAAGTCTCCACAGTCATTTGTTTTACGCACAGATGCAGACACACTCCCACAGAGTTTTATGAGGAGGCTCAGTGGAGCATCTCCATTACAGACATTCATCCAAGTGACAGTAATGCACCAATAAAAAAGACAGGAGGAGGGCACAGACCACCAGATGACCACACACACACAGATGAATATAATCCACTTATGCTTGCTGAATTCCAGGAAAGATTTTGTGATGAAGTGTTGTAATAAACCCTTTTGCTGCATTTCCCAATAGCCCTGATTCAGTTACTGATCTCTTACATTTCCCAGAATACTTTTGTCACCTCCAGAGTACAGTTATGAACCTCTGGGTAACACTGGAGCATGCTGATGAGCACGACTTCCCCATAATTAAACTGTCTCTGAACTTTAGCACTTTCACAGTGTGATTTCAGTTGAAATGTTAAGATGGACGTTGACTAAAAATGTCTTTTTGAGCATTTGGTCATACTTAGCTTCACCTTCTGGTGTCACTTCTGGTTGCAAAAACCGAGATGGCGATGGCCAAAACAGACCTCAAGGCTTCAGAACAGTAGTCCACAAACCAATAGGGTGACATCACTGTGACTATGTCCACATGTTAGCACGTTAAGCATCTTAGATCAGCTTATTAACATGCTAACATTTGCTTATTAGCACTGGCTACAAATGACATCATTAGTCGTAGTCTGAGCAGGGCTTTTCATGCTCGATGCATATTTCACTGCCACCTCATTCAGTTGGTCTGTTCTCAGAATGTGCTTCAACAGACACGGATGTGTTCTCTCTCTTTTTCAGCCATGTCTTATTTCATATGGAAACTTCATGACTGTTCAGTGTTCACCAAAACAAACTCAATCAACAATCGATCTGAGAGTCAGGTTTGAAGAGTGTGACAGTTTGTGATGGATGACCCCAAAGCAGGGTGAGGACGGTGGCAGCAGGTCAGCTGGCTGGTGAAGAGCAGATGGTGAAACACAGTGACGAGAGTCTTCCACAAAAAAAGTCGACCATAACTTGAAAGAGGTGAGGTGAATGAGGGAATGTGACAGGCAGAGTAAAAAAACTGACTGAAAAGCACAAGGAAAAAAAACACAGGGTTGGACTTTACGGTTCGCTCTGCTGTATGTAGATGGTTTAAAAAAGGCCTTTATGGCAGGTCTGAGCTTCAGGTGTGCCTCATCAGCTGCCCAGGAGGGAGAGAACAAAACAACCAAAAACACAGTGACTAAACCCAAACTAACAAAAACTGAAACAAGCCAGAATCACAGTGTGCACGGGTGGACGTCAGTGAGTCATACTTGACTTGTTGGCTGTGCTTCATTCAGGCTGGAGTGGCATGGACTAAAATGTTTCCAAGTGGACCAACCACACTATTTTCTTATTGTAGACATGTCTTTACCTTCACCAAGGAGGTTATGTTTTCAGTGTAATTGAGTTCTGATTCAACGTCAACACCAAAAAATTAATCAGTTTTAAGTTTGGCCACTTGCGGCCAATCCTGAAAATTTCGTCACAAACCGTCCATAACTTTTTGAGTTACTTTGCAAACCGACAAACCAACCAACCAACAAACAAACAAACAAACAAGCCCCGGTGAAAACATAACCTCCTTGGTGGCAAGGGTAACTTTAAATAAAAAGTTAAACATTAAATTCAAAAATAAAAACTAAAAAAAATAAAAGTTATGCAATTATGTCTTCCTTTCTTTTCAAAATGGTGTTTACAAAAAACAATATTTACAGTTTATTTTGAAAAGATGATTGTAATTTTATCTTGAACACTCAGAATTAAGCATGAGTTATGGATTTCTCTTGCAAAGTATCCGGAAAAACAAACATGAAGAGATGAAGTTAAAATAGGCCGAAACATTTGGGTAAATCAGAAGAGTCAGGCAACATGGATTATAATAATAATAATTATTATAATAATAAGTTTGACTTGCAGTGAAACTCATTTTGATCTGCCCCTCGCTGTGTGCAATTTGACATTTAGAAATAATTGATAATCAATATAGGTGTCACTAATGAGGGAAAAATACTTAACAGACTCAATTTATACAGTATAAACCAAACTGTAAACATTTTACAATCACATAAATAAATAAACTTGCAGTTTATTGGTGCTTTTTTTTTTTTTTTTTTTTACACATTACGAACTCAGTCTGAGTGGCACTTTTTAGATTACCTGTGCTTTAATAATGCTCATGTACAGAACAACTGAGCTTCCATTACAATACAACACAGTTTTTAGTTAACTGAAATATTTACCTGAGAGAATAAAGGTAGTTGTAGAAAGTTAGTGCGTCGACTCTTTAGCATTGCAGAGGACACAGAGTATTTGTGAAGAGACATCTGGATCATCTCTCGGTCATGAGTGGAGGGAGAAGATGGCTGACAGCCACATGAGGAAATGTGTTTTTAATCAAAAGAAGAAAAGCTGTTGGTGTACTTTTAATAACTATCATATTGTTTAGTGTTAGACTGGAAGTATTTTTGGGGGTAAAATTCCTCATAATGTAATTTAGTTTCCAAATTGTCCATTAAATGAGTGACAAGCTAGATGATTTTCTCCATTCACTCTCACTCACTTCTAATATATAGTTCATGTCATGTTTATGTGATACCCACTCTGCAGGATCAGCCATGGACTGGCTGGAGGGTCAGGGTGAGCTAAATGTCAGCTGCAGTGGATGATATCTGTTGAACATGGACAATGGTGCACAAATTAAGAATTAAATTACGTGTACAGTCATAGGAAGTATGTATGCATGTATGCAGAAGTAAGTATGCATTTTATAAATGCATAAAAAGCAGATTCTCTTCCTCAGTAGCAAGAAACACATCCTACAAAGTTTATGGAAACTGCTCCACAATAACTGAAACTAAAGTAGAGCCTCAGCTTAGCTTATTACATGGTTACAAACACACAGCAGGGATCACATATTACCTGAGAAAATATGATTAATGTTCATTAAATCCAAATTACCTTGACATATTATTTTTTCTTGAGCTCTTGAGATGATACATCATTCATCTCACAGAGAAATTCACAAGAACAGATAGCAGATAAAATGACCTCATGAAAAGCAGACTTGCTGTCAGAACGCAGTTTGTTTTTTTCCCCACATGGCTCCATGTAGTGCTGATGAAGTCTCTATGACTTCATGTTTATCCCTCTTGGGTCATTTATAAGACACATTTTTGAAATAACAGGAATATATCCTGCCATGACAGCTTCTTGAAAATATAATACTAATACTAATAATTATAGGCTACACATTGCAGCTAATCTGGTCGAGTGTATAATCTTATTTTTTGCCTTATTGATAATTTGATTACAGGACAGAGAAAGAGTGTCTCACTGTATTTTGCAGAAACAACACATTCACTGGTCACTGTTGGGTGCTAAATGTAAATGGCTGCCATTGATAGATGAGATGGTTTCTACAGCAACCACCACTACAGCTAAATCTATCATGATGGACTGGTGTGCTCTTGCAGGGTTCATTACTCGCTATAAGGCGTGCGCACGCGCGCGCGCACACACACACACACACACACACGCGCGCGCACAGACTGAAGAAATGGTTGAAAGCTTCAGAAGTGCTCAGTGCTCTGGAGAGCAGAGGACAGGCTGTCTTATGACTTAATGGTATGAAACACTTTATTCTGAGAGATTGAACAAGCAGGAGTGATACTTTTATGCGGCGTGTGTGTGTGTTCGTTCCCTGTGACCCCACTTACTCCCCTCCACCACCACCAACACCCTTCCTCCATATTTCTTTCCTCTTGCTTACTCAAGAATATGAAATTCTGACAACCCAGAGTGCATAGCTAAAACAAACGTCAAGCAGCTCCAGCCAGCAGCAGCAGCCAGAGTGTCTATGTGTGTGTGTTTGTATGACCATGCATGGATGTGTGTGTGTGTGTGTGTGTGTGTGTGTGTGTGTGTGTGTGATGCAGCCTGTCTGTTCCTCGCACGGTCCAGCAGCTCGTTGTTTACTTGTTTTTTCTCTGGTGACATGACAGTTTGTAACATGCAGAAGACAGACAGGATGAAATCCACACATCAACGACACAACTGTCCTCTCACAAACACAACTCAAACCAAACTTCATTTATAAACTTGATAAGCATGACTGAAAAGCCAGAGTCTTATTGATCATCATTTAGTCAATTCACTTCATGGACAGAATACGTTTAGTGTCCCAAAGTTGTCTGGCTCACAGATGAAATAAGCTCATTCATATTCTTTAGGCGCCACAACGGCTCCAATGTTCGTCCTATTCAGATTAATGAACAGTGCCAAATAATTCAACCCTGTCTCCTACAAATTAAATTCATATGCAAATATTCTTCAGTCCATATTTACATTCTGTGACAATGATCGGCACTGTGCAGTTCAACAAAAATAAAGCTCTGGGTTGGTTTGTCTTTGACACTATTGTTGTGCCAACAATGAGAATCTGCTGTGCAAACTTCCTTTGTTACAATAATTATACCTGAATGTTCACCATCGACCCTGGAAACAACAGTTGTCAAAACAACCCTAACCAATCAACAAGCAGAACACAATATTGACATTGCATCGGTCCAAAGACGATTTATACATTTCATCTTCAATTCTCTATTATTGTATGTGTCTGTATGTAAGTGTGACAGTAATGCACAAATGCAAGGTACGTATCAGCATGGATCCTAGGGGTCCATGATTGACAGGAGCCCAGAGAAGCTGCAAATGCAATTAAAATACTAACTAAATAATATGACACTCAGTAATAAACTCATACTCACACATATTTTACTTATACTGTATTGGTAATACTAAGTCTATTTGTTTTGGAAACACCCCCCCCCCTTTATTTAGTAAAATGGTCCAGTCCAGCTGCTCCATCAGACAGCCTGCAGAGAGCTAACTTTTCACAGACAGAGTGGAGGAGGAGACAACAGGATGCCTCAAAAGTCAGGGAGGAAAAAAAAAAGAAAAAAAGCTCAAACAGGAGAAAGAAGTGAAGGGTCGACAGTTTGTCACACAGTTCCTTCATAGGTAAGGTGGGTCTGTTAGTGGTTCATGTGATGGAAAGTTCTGGAACATTAGCCTGTTAGCTCGTCCTAACTTTGTCCATAGTTTATAAACTAGCTCACTTTTTCCCCATATTAGCTCATATCTCTGAAGAAGATTGGATTTATTCATTAAGTGCTGTTGTTCTTTTCACAAATATGGAAACATAGTCAAAATATCACTAAAATGCTTAGTTTTATCTCAAACAATATGAGGACCAGTGACACTTGTTTTCATGGGGAGGAGAGCCACTAGAATAAAGTAGACTACGCCACTGTATACTACTAACTACTTTTAAACACATCACAAAATATACTCATTTGTTTTCCAGCCCTCCCCTATTTTTAGTTTAGCTTTCAATACATTTTGAATTGTTCTATTTTAAATATTTGTCTATATGCACATGTATTTTTTAACTCTTATGGCCTTGTATTAAGCTGTCATTTCTACTTCAGTCTGTATGGAACAGCTAAAGCTTATATCATGCTTATATAGTGGCTCTACATGCAGGGGATTTGTGTTTCGCAGTGACCCAGATGCTAATGTTTGCATGTCTAATGGTGGAAGTACTCTAACTGAAGCATACTTTAGCGGTCATGCATGGTTTTGATGGAATGTCTAAATGCACATTAGGCTGTAAACACATTATGTCGTAAACATATTTCAGACACGGTGACTTTGACGTCTCTCTGATTCGTGGGATTACTCCGCACCGCTGCTCTTTTTAAAAGAACAGCCTCCCTGCCACGGCTACATAACACTCCAGCTGTGAAACCAAAACGTAAAAACTCCAAATGCAAATGAAAGGCTGATAAACGGCAAGTGTCCTACAACATTACGAAGGACACGCTGTGGAAATATCAGAGAGCAGGGTAATGATGTAAGAATCTGTAATCTTATCTTCAAGGAACACTATAACTCTAGGGTGGCTTTCAGCGTTATTTATTCAGTTGTTATCCCTCCTTTAGTCACTGTATTTAAGCTTCCTTTGAGCGCCGTGTTTTTTTTTTAATTAATAATTTAGTAAAAATGTTCAGGCATAAAAGATCTCTCCTGAGGATAAAGGTCCCTGTTCACTTTATAGCTGACTCCACGGGGAAGAGCTTTAGAAGTTGTTTCTTTCTTGCCCTTGAGTCTCACATCATGTCCACCTGTCCACCAGATATTGTTTCTTTACAGATACTAAACACAGGATTTCTACTGCCTCTAAACGGGACTCAACATTTTTCTAACTTCCCATTCCTGACCTCCCATGTCTTCAAGGCTATGTCCTTGTAACTGCCAGAACACTCCTGTACTTTCTCAATGTTTTGTTTGGAGCCCCGTTAATATATTTTATGAGTCAACACGATATCGGAGAAATTCTGATTAGGTTTGAGAGCCCCTGAAGCATGGAGGCTGCTCTCCTCAGAGAGACTTATGACCTTCTTTTCTAGCAACTGATGCTCAGGAAAGTTCTGTTTTAAACTTGACTGCAGCCTTGAATAATGTCCACCAAATCATTTTATTGTAGTGCTTAAAGGCCCAAACTGGAAAGACTAAAATATTTTTGTGCCTTAAAAGCACATACTCAACCCAAACATCCTCGGCTGCATAAAAACATTTGACCGACTCTAGAGCTGTGCGTGTATCCTATCTGTGTAAATCAGACCACTGAATACATGCCAAGTCTTTTTTGCTGAGAGGAGACCTGACATTAATGTTCAAACACTAGATGGATATTACCAGATTATTGCTAACATTGGAATATTTACATGGCCTTATGGATTTTTGGTAATTATGTGTCAAAGGTTGGATGAACCAATTGTTTTGGAAGTTATAGCCAAAGCCATTTTCGAATCCTCAACAAGTCATAATGTAGCTAATTATGATAAGTAGCAACGTCAGGCTAACTTTGCTGCTGGCCACAAATCACAATCATTGATTTACAACTTACAACAGACTGAATCCTTAAGGTTTTGCTGTCACACTGATCTGGTCACAGGCTAATTGATTTTAATGTGATACAGTGGTGAAGGTGCATACAGTTTTCCTGATCATGTATTTAAATATGTGTTGTAAATTGTTATATTATGGCTGGCTTCATTAAGTCAAATCGAATCCAAACCTTGAATTGTGTCACTGCATTGTGACCTCTATCAAAACTAGTCATGTACAATAAAACTGTAGTTCTTGTTCTCTATGCTCACCATAGTGTACTTTTTCTTCTTTTTTTTTTATCTCAGATTGTTTGAAAGATTTCCAAGACCCCAAATTGAAGAAAAGATAGAGAATATGGCTTTTCTTTTTTACTCTGTTTATATTGTTCTTTGGTTGAACGAGCAAAATGGGAATGACAGATAGTGTGGAACAGCATGAAACATGTTTTGACATTCTTTTGGGGGCAGATCTTCCTTGAGTGACAATAAATATACCTTTAAATCTGATACACCCGTACACTTCCCAGCAAAGGGTAGAAGCCTCTGTATTGTGACTCGTTTGTTGCTTTCATTCAAACTGTAGCGTTACTCATCACACGCCCTAGCTGACTTCAAATCTGATCTCTGTAGAAATGACAGACATCCTGAGGAGCACAAACAGCTGATCCCTGATCAGTGGAGGCTGACATTCAATCTGAGTGGGAGCATTACAATAGTTTTCCCTTTGAAAGTCTTTCCCACGGGGGTTATAATGTCCTAATCTCTCTCCCTCTCCTCCTTCCCCTTATCTTGTAAAATGAAATATGAATCCAAGAGGGGCAAAGTCATATGAATACTGATTCTCCCAAAGGCAGACAAGTTCATGGCACAGCCACACGTTTGCATGCAAATGCATCCAAAAAGCATATGTGAGTCCGATCACACATTCTCACCACATGCTATTTTGAGCTGTTGCTAGGAGCAACAAGTGCACTAGGTAGTGTGTTTATGAAGCGTTTGTCACGGACCCCCCTGTCATCAAAGGGGACAGTGCCTGCAGAAAAAGGCCTTCTGATGAACTCTTGATTGAAATGGAAATGTGCACCAATAACAGTTTCCAATAGATTTCCCATCACGTCTCGCTAAGGACGACGCTGACTTGCTGCCGTCTGTCAGACTAGACTGTTCATCTGTGCTCTCATGCTCCCACCCACTCACACACTCCATGCTTGAACAGAGTCGTGGTTTCTGCAGACTGAAAACTCTCAGCGCACACTGACTGAATGAGCAGCTGAGTGGGTTATGAAATGGACAGGATCTTTTCAGTCTTCAAAAGCAATGCATCTTAAAGCTGCATTAAAACTATGAGCGCTGCTGGCACAACAGGTAAGCCTGCTGAGAATCCACATGCTGCTTGGCATCTCTACGCACATTCGAATTTTGTCATTTTGTCTGATGATGATTTGCTCACAGCCAATCACATTCTTTGATTATGATGCATGATTGTCCCAGAGCTGCAGCAGGCATACCTAGCCTAGGGTGACCATATTTTGATTTCCTAAAATGAGGACACTCGCTCCCTTTCCATCACAGACCCACCTTGTCTATGAAAGAACTGGGTGACAAACCGTCGACCCTTCACTTCTTTATCTGAGCTTAATTCTTTTCTTTTTTTACTCCCTGACTTTTGAGGCATCCTGTCGTCTCCTCCTACACTCGTTAAGTCGTGCTGCCTGTTGTGCTGTGCAAGCTGTCTGATGGAGCAGCTGGACTGAACCATTTTACGTAAATGAGGGAGCCTGCACACGGCTCTAAACACAGAAATATCGGCCAATGGCTAGCATTTAATGATGCTAATGGTTAAGCTAGGTGGAGCTGGAAGGTGGCTGTTACTGTCGTGTGATCGTGGTTCAGTGTTGTCTGCTGTTGTTGGGGATGTTTGGGGAGGCAGGTGGTCTGTAAAGTTCTGTTTTTATTACCTCCACCAAGGAGGTTATGTTTTCACCGGGGTTTGTTTGTTTGTTTGTTTGTTTGTTGGTTTGCAAAATAACTCAAAAAGTTGTGGACAATTTCAAAAATCGTCAAAATTCGACAAATTAGACAAATCGACAAAGTTTTCAGGGGTTGGTCAGGAGTGGTCTAACTTAAAACTGATCAAATTTTGGTGGTGATGTTGAATCAAATCTGATCACCACCAAAACTTAATCAGTTTTAAGTTAGGCTACTTCCAGCAAATCCTGAAAATTTTGTCAAAAAACATCCAGAAATTTTTGAGTTACAGCAAACCGACAAACAAACAAACAAGCCCCAGCAAAAATATGACCTCCTTGGCGGCAGGGGTAACTTGAAATAAAAAATTGCCGCCGTCGCCGCCTTGGTGGAGGTCTGCACTCTCTGAGTGCTTTTCTAGTGGGTTAAGTGGTCTGAAAAGATTTGAGAAGCACTGGTAATGGTCCTGCGGTTGACAATTTTAAAAGATACTCTATCCCAGATGCAACTGATGATTATTTTCATGATGAACCAATATTACTAATAATCTTTACTGTGCACAAAAGTGGCAGCATACTGTAGACTGCAGCATAATAAACAACATTCAAAACAGATAATGACACTAAAATAAGGCAGCAGGAGGCTCTGAGCAGTGACAGAGCAGTGATCAGTGATCACATGTTGGGTCACATGTCGGCGGTGCACCAGTTGCTAATGCCAGTTAGCTGAGCCTGGTTAGCTGAGTTAGTCAACTCAAGATTTCTTTTGATTTCGTTTGAACATCCGTTCCCCACAGTGCCCCCCAGCCTCGTCTCGTTTACTCTGAACCTACATACAGCATAGCAAACAGCCTGTATTCGCCCCCAGCTGGGCTAAGCTTCATAAATGCTGCCGTGTCCCTGTCGAGCGCTCTGCCTCTCCACGGACCAAAGGCTCAAAGTGCTTTCTTTAGACACTTCATCAACAACTCTGGGAAGGAAGAAAAGTGCCTTGATCTTTGCTCTCTTTTTTTCTGCAGGCTTCTATCCATTGAGTCAGCGTCCCTCCAGTCCTCAGCCTCGCCTCAGGCGATGGTAGGAGGACGAGGCTGAGAAGCGTCAGATGGCAGCCCTGTGGAATTAATCAATGTGAGGGAAAGGAAGAAAGAGGGGGACAGAGGGATCAGACCAAGAGAACTGATGAGAGGGACAGGAAGGAGAAGTGGGCGTCTGGCACTGTGGTAGATAATGTGTGTTTTTGGGTTTTGTCCAGCCGTTGGGCTCCACCTCTGATATGATGTGCTTTCATTCATGCCTTTATACTCCATTATCGATTCATATCAGCTGGGTGTCTCTGTTTAGCACTTGACCTGAGTTTTTCAAAATGACACATTCACAGTACTATTAGAGGAAGATCTGGAGTGTCTCCAGGTAACAGCCTGGCATCTTAACTCTTTGAGTGCCATTTTTGCCGTCAAAGTGTTTTTGTGGCAGTGGGTCGCCGATCATGGTCACACACAGGTTGTGAGTAATTTGGGGGCTTCTGGGAGATGTAGAGAGTCAGAGGAAAAGAGATGGTATACACCACAGAGACCAAAGCAAGAATTGGAGGCCATCTTGATTAAAGAGCGAAATGGACGGATTCTGGACAAAAAGTGGTGATTTTGGTGAAAGTGGCCTCTACTCTACCTCTGATAAAACAAGAATGGAACAAGGTAAAAGACGTTTTTTCATGATGAAACAGAGAGTCTCTTCTTTCATTTGAGCTACTCTGTGTTTTCAGAGACATGGTATAAAATATTCTGTGGGTCATGAAAGATGAATCAAAATGGGAAAAACACTGGCAAAAGGCACTTTCTGTTTTAAAATATGGCTGGCACAGAAATTCCAACAGGGATGTCGAATACTGAACTCAGAAAGACTTTACATCATCAGTGTATTTTAAACTGATTAATTGAAATACAAATTTCCTGTTGTCATGGTTTACAGAGTCACTTGTTATTCTGACCAAAAATAAAAAAGGAAAAATCCCATTGCATAACAATCAACCAAAGATTTCCACACCATACTAAATTATGAAATAAAAAACCTTTGTTGGAATAAATATGGACTCTATACACACAAAAGTGCAATCACCTCCGACAGTAAGGAAACGTGTGATCAGGATAAGTTCGCAGAAAAAGGCGACATCACATTGACCACACTCCTCCATTCAGGCTCAGTGGTTTGAAACAACTGGTCTGACATGTCTCATTGTTTTATCTAAGTGTGGAAAATGCTCCCTATTTATGGGTCATTGCTTTTGTTTCCGACTCAGCTCGTTGATGTCGGTGTCCTGCAGGTTTCTTGTTGTTCGCTGAAACCAGAGGAACACTGCCTGCTGTCAGATTAGGTGTGGCTCATTAAACACAGAGGAGGAAAAGTCACATCTGCTCTGACACTAGAGGAGTGGATGTAACAGGGTGAACCTCAGTGGCGGTTTTTAGCCAACGACAACAATGTGCAGCATGCAGCATATGACACAATGCAGCAATAACATGCAATTCATCTGCATTATTAAGATAGTCTATAATATTCCACACCAATGAGGCCTCTGATCCAGTCCTCTAGCCATTAGTGTTTGGTTCTTGTTGTCAAACTCACTCAAATCCTGACACTGGAACATTTTTCCTACTTCTAACATCAACTCTCTCTGTATTGTTGTCTGCCACAGTTTGTCAACCTTTAGACAACAAATATGAGAGTTTTGAGTGCTTTTAGAACACAAAACAGCTATAAACAGGCAAAAGAAAGAGCCATTGAGAAGCAAAACTATTAAGAGGTTAAATGGTGCTTCATTGTAATTCAAATTGGCAGCTCCAGGTACTCCAGCTTCCTCCCACCATCCAAAAACATGCATGGAGAAGGTTAACTGGCTAATCTAGATGGCCTGTTGGTGTGAGCGGTTGTCTGTCTCTATGTGTCCTGTGATGAACTGGAGACTTGTCCAGGGTGTACCCTGCCTTTCACCCTAAGACAGCTGGGATAGACTCCAGCTCCCGCCACCACAACCCCAGACAGGCGGCTGATGACGGTGGATGGATGCTCAAAAGCTCACTGTCTGTCATCCTATCCGGTTGGGTTTGAAGGTGTGTGTTTGTGCTCATGTCAGTTGTCAAAAAAGGAGGTTTTGGTTGGAGTGTTGGATTCCCGCACTGTGGCCACATTCATAACGTAACCCTTCATTCATCTACAGCAGCAAAGTTGAAAGTGCAGCATTATAACAAGGGCCTCTAATAAAAATAAGAACCAGTGATGTAAGTAAACCAGTGTGTCAAGTAGAATAAATAGAAAATGTCAAAACAAGTAGTAATATAACAAAAGCAAAAATAGAATAAAATAGATTTTTTTAAATGTATCCCCATCGAGGGAAATTCACTCACCACAGCAGCATGGACAATTTACAGTAATGAAGTAAAGTACGTAAGTAAACAAATGTATGTTAAATATATGGACAGCACTAATAACTAACAAATGTGAACAATCCATAAATAATATTTTTGAAAAAGACAGTTACTAGTCATATTAATAGACTTATTTTTTGCTTGAGCAATTGACTAATTGGTGGAGTCAAAACTTTTTCCCATCACAATTTATTCTCTTTCACAGTGACTCACTGCACAGGATATAATAAAATACAGTCATATAGCCACTTCCTGGCATAACAAAGTGCTGCTGAAGAACCCAAGTATAACAGAGCAAAATGAATCTGCAGAGAGTGAACAGTATTTGTATGCAGTGATGTGGTTGCTTGTATCAGTGAGGTGCACCTTTGCTGGTGGAAAAAGAGAAATAGCTGATCAATTTTAACTTCTACCTTGTAATTTTAAGTCTTATTCATAAGGTGGTGGGAGCAAATGCATATTTAAAAGGTGAGGTGAACGAACCTGTGAAGTAGACACAGGGCGAATGTGAAGAGGAGCCCTTTATGGGAGATGAAGGTTGCAGGGCCTGAAGATTTATGTCTGCAGTGCACTTTGGGGAAAAGTGTTGCACATACACGAGGCGGACATAAAACACACACATAGATAAACCCATGTGCAGGGAGGGAAACACAGAATTTGAAAAGCTAATAATTTACTGCTGTTATTGTTGGCGAGGAAGAGACTGCAGCATGTTGAATGGGAGTAAACAGAGTCCCTGTGCAGCAGTTACAGTCTATGGAGGTCCAACAATGGGTGTCAGCGGTAGAGAAAGGCCCAGTCCTAGAGATGATTATCCATCACTGAGCTCACAGCGTGCGGCAAACGAAGGGAGTGATTCTTTTCACGTCCTGTTGGGATATACTGCACGCATCCACCCAGAAGAGAGAGAGAGAGCACAAACAGAGCAGTATTACTCTCTCTCTCTCTGTGTGTGCCAGGGTTTTATTATGTGATATGTCATTTCACAGCCTTCCAAGGCCTTTCTTACTGCCGTATACTGTTACTGTATTGTCCTTGGTTTGTGCACTCCAATAAAATGTTTTTTTTTTTTATTGGTTCAATAATTAGATACACAAACAAGACACAGGCACACAGACACACTAGAAATGAAATATAACATTCAGGAAAGTCTGTTTCATTTCATGTTTGGAAGGAAGATTCAGGTTCAGTGATAAAGTTATGCTGGGTCATCAAGGGGCTGCTGAGCCTTTTTGTCCATCTTGGACATCATCTTGTAATAGAAATGAGGAAATAGATGGAATCAAGCCAAAAGGACAGCAACCCAGACTCTGTTTTTGTGTTTTTAAAAGTTGGTCCAGGACTGATGAAAAAGGCTGCAGCCGCCAGCCGTTAAGTGGGCTGCAGAGCAATCACTCAGGGCAACCTGGCACCGTCAGCTTACATCCATTAAACTTTCTTGTTTTTGCCACTGACGGGCTCATGTTCGACAACACTGTGGGAAGGATCCTCCAGAAAAATAAAATGTCTTTCTTTACCTTTCTGTTTTCAGACACATTCAGCCATGACACTGCAACTCTTTCAGATAACACTAAGCTACACTTTCTGTCCTCCAACACATCAAAATCTGACAACACAAGAACTCCTTTCTCCAACTCACACTCACGTTTCCATCAAGGTGCTTCAGGCAACAGGACACATCAGCCCTAGATCAAGCAAAAGATCCTGTCAGACACTTTCAGTGGACGGACATTGACCCGAGCGATTACACTCCAGTCACCTTAGACACAAAAACATGAGGTGATAGATTCCAGATTGAAAAACAGTGAAGTTACTATTTAAGGCTTGTGCTAAAAAATATGTACCTTATTACAGTCCAATGATAGTGTTCCCCTTGTATGTATTACATTTATAACATGTAATCAGAATATTGGATCTTTGGTCGGACATTCATTGTGATAACATAGCAAACGCTATGTTATCAACCTTTCAATTCCACATCCAACTGGTAACTTTGAGTTAAAGGCTTTTCTTTTTCCTGTCAATGTGACAAGCTACCACCGCTGTGAATTCACCCTTCATGTTCTATTGATGCCTGACAGCAGTGTGGCTGGTTTTAATGATACACGGCCTTTTCTGTGACGTCCATGCTTGTGCGTTTGGTGGGCAAAGCATTTACAGCACACCGGGGAAGTGTTTCTGACCTTTGTGATTCTGCATCAAAGCTTCCTGGAGTATAAAAGAAGTAGAAAGGGAGCTGAATTTCTGCTGAGTGAAAATGTTTTTCTACCTCTGAAAGTAAAACCACATGTGGTCAAGCTGTTTTTAAAGCAACACTTGGCTCAAGATCACTAATCATGTGATTACTGAGCTAAAAGTTTGTATGGAACCAACTGTTTTTCAACATGCATGTCATGTTTACTTTGTATGGCATTTGTTTGTTGGTTTGCAAAATAACTCAAAAAGTTATGGACGGATTCTGACAGAATTTACAGGGTCAGAAGTGGACTAACTTAAAATGGATTAATTTTTGGTGGTGGAAATCCTGGAAATTTCATCAAAAACAGTCCATAACCGACAAACCAACAAACAAACAAACAAGCCCCGGTGAAAACATAACCTCCTTGGCGTTGGGGGTAAAAGCGGAGGTCTGCCCTCTCTGAGTGCTCTTCTAGTTTTATATGTGATGGACTGTTTGGAAACTGTTTTTAAGTGTTTGTATTGCACTGTATTTTTAATATCATCCTACTCAGGGAATGCAGATGCAAATCAGCTGCATAGCTCACTTTTCGTTAAATAAACTAAACTAAGTACAAAGAGAGACAACGAAAAAATTACAAGTACTTTTTTTTTAACTCTTAGTTCATTTTTTTGAATTCAAACAAATACCTGTATATAAATGTATATAAATATGAAAAAAACAAGGAACTTTTCTAATAAAGGTCATTGATCACCAATTAAAAATAGACTTAATGTACAAAAAAATCCAATGGGATTTCTAATGTTCATGGTCAAATTTTTTTTCATTAAATAATATGCAATACTAGGTAATGTAACTTCACTATCTCATCACTGCTCAGTAAATTCACAATTGTTTGTAATAAGATGAATCCAGTCAGCCTGGCTATCATGACTACAAAGCTCTGTGAGCGTAGTCTGGCCAAGCTGCCTTGTAAACTGAGTTCTCAGAGGGCGGGCTTAACCCACGTCTATCAAATGCCTCTTTGTGCTACTGGATGAAGCTTCAACCAATCAGACCACTCTTTACTCTGATGTAACTGAGACGAAAACTTGCTTGATCCAAAGAACTAGTGCATCATTGCCTTAAACACGCCTCAGTCGAGCCGTTGGAGATTTTCATTGGTCCTCATTCCTGTGAGAATCTGACATTGAAGAGATTTTGTGCAGCATCACAGGTATGGGCAGGTCCAGGCTAGAATCCAGTTTTTCATCAACACCTAAACGATACACTCAATTTCCCAGTTATGATTCCTGATACTGGGTTAATGATTTTCTCATGATTTTAACAGAATGAACTTACAGACAAATTATGACAGAAAAAAATCCTGTATTTCTCAGGCAAAAAAAGACCATTCCTGAGGTAGAGTGTAACACTGAATGCATATTTTAAAAAACAAATTATATATTTAAAAACTACAAACATTATCATCTCAGCTGATTTGAATCGTCACACCTTTGTATAGATTTTTAACTGTCTCATGCATCGTTACATCCCTACTGAATTCAGCATTCGATCACATCCATTATAAAGTGCATAAGGGCGGCCTGCTGGCTATAAAGGAGAATGTTTTTTCAAAAAGTTTTTTTTTTGTTCTACACTTCTGCAGGATACTAAACTATCGTCTGGTTTCTCAGTCTTAGTACGTCTCAGTAGGACGTTTGAGTAAATCCCAGGATTTTACCTTGACGGTGCTGACCTTCTACATGCTTTCAAGCTGATGGCTCCAGACACTTCTGAGACAACAAAAGCCACAGTTCTTTTATTGACGGAGTGAAACAACTTGATCACCCCACAGAGAGAATCCAGTTAATTGGCAGAGAATGCAGCTTATTATACGAGGTGGACCAAAGGGCCAGGGGAGTTAATATGGGCTCTCATCTTTTAAATTCAGTGTTTTACATTTTGCCCAGTCCCACATCACTGATTAATTACAGCAAACATGGACCCACACCCTGACTTGTATGAGTGCATTTCAAGAACCTGACAAAATATTGTGCAACGCTGCAACATCTCTAAGCTAATTAGCGGTGGGATTATGATTGGAAATGCTGACTGCAGCAGGCGGACGCTTGTTTACGAGAGAGACCTACTTTCTTGCTGTAAATGCTGAGCAATGCTATCCGTATCGCTACGCAGCGAGTAGCTACAGCTTTCATCCTGATCCTACAGCTTGAATGCTCTGATAAAACTCCGAAATGCACAATCTAATGGCTTTAGGTGGTAGCTCAGAGGGAAAACTCTGCTGGATTCAGTCAAGAGTGAAATCAAATTTATTTTTCTATTTTAGCCATGCCAGCAGCTCTCGGCTGCTCCAGGTAACAATGGCAGTCAGTCCAAGTCCAGACAGAAATATCTCTGCATCTACTGGATGATTTCTGTTTAATTTGGTCCTCGAATGATATTTAAAAAAATAAAAAATAAAAAAAAAAGCAGGCACACAGTATTACTCTCTAAAAATGTACTGTGTTGAAATTTTTGTTGTAGGTCCACTTCATCTGTGAGAGACAGAATCTCAAATAATTTAGAAATCACATTGTATGATTTTTAAATAGTTAATATGCAATGTATTGCATGAAATAAGTATTTGATCACCTACCAACCAGCTTAGTGTGTCTTTAGGAAGCCCTCCTATTCTCCACTCATCACCTGCAATAATTGCACCTGTTTGAACTTGTTACCTGTATAAAAGACACCTGTCCACACACTCAATCAGTCATGTCTCAAGCAAGAACAAGGCCAAAGAGCTGTCTACGGACACCAGGGACAAAACTGTAAACCTGCAAAAAGCTGGCAAGTTCTACAGGACAAAAGACAAGCAGCCTGGTGAGAACAAATTCAAGATGACTGTCTTCCTCAGCCTGGGGCCTCGTGGAGTATCAGTGATCCTGAGAGAGATGAGGAATCAGTCCAGAACAACAAGGGAGGACCTGGACAATGACCTGAAGAGAGCTGGGACCAGAGTCTCAAAGGTTACCATTAATAACACACTACTCCGTCATGGATTAAAATCCTGCATCACCATGTTCAGGCCTGTCTGAAGTTTGTCAACAACCATCGGGGTGGACTGTCCATTGGGAGTACCACGAGTTTTCCCGGTGGGCCGTTCAATAATGGGCTGTGAGTGGTTGCCCGTTTTTTTTTTTTTTTTTGGGCTGCGTCTTGCCATGGTAACTTTCACACATCACATTCTTACTGAATGGTGGTTAGCAAACACAGGAAACGTGGTGTATGCCAGCATCCACGCTCACGTTCTGATGTATCAACAGTGAACTGAGTGTGGAAACTGCCATTGTATTTATGGGTGTGGTGAGGAAGGAGTCCACAACGGCGACATGTGCGCTCAATTCAACACTGATTGGGATGTATCAAAGGAAGCTGGGTGGATTGTGGCGTTCATACTGTTTGATAAACGGCATACACCAATTTCTGGATTACAGCCTTCACCAGCTCTCAGTATGAACGGCACGCACATATTGATACACAAGGCCCCTGGAGAAGATCTGTATGTGTACCAAATCCCTGCTGCAGTGCAGTGTGTACAAACCTGGTCAAGAACTACAGGAGAGGTCTGACCTCTGTTACTGTGAACAAAGCTTTCATTTTTCTGTTGTATCAAACACTTATTTCATGCAATAAAATTGCAAATTAACTATTTATTTTTGGATTTTATTTTTTTAGATTCTGTTACAGTTAAAGTGTACCTGTGATTAAAAACCTCTCCATTCTTTATAAGTGGAAAAACTGTCAAAATCTGTGAGGTATCAAATACTTTCCCCACTGTATGTATGTCACCAACTGTACAGATGGCTGGCTGGATCTAGCTTACTATTAATAGAACACATTAACAAGACCTTCATATGATGCATGTTTCTCCTTTAAAAGACTATATTTTCCTCTGATAGAGTAGCATAAAATGAAAACATGTCATAGAGTAAATGGATACTGTACAGGTATTCCAAGAGTATTTCTTTTGAATAGATTCCTGTTATTTTGTCTAAATGATGAGTTAAATTTAAGCCAACCTCTTCACTGTGCACTGAAGATGAATTTGAAAAGCTCATCACTGTAACTAAGATAAAAAGAACAATTAATTCATTAACATCCAACAAGCTCCCTCGAGGCTTTAGCAGCTGTGAATATTCTAAAGAATGAAAAGCTTAAGATTTGAGGTTGGCAGCTGTTTAAATGCACAGTTTTATGTTATGGTAAGAGAAAGGGAGAAATACTAGCTCTGACCTAAATAGCACAAAACAAACGAACGCTATATATTGGTCCAGATAAGAATGAAATAGTAAGTCACTGATAAATACCAGCTGATTTTTGCCATACCTCCATCAAAAAAGTGAAATCTATGAGCTGCTTTTGTAAACAGCATGTATCAAGCCTCCATATCAAATAAAAATATATATATATCTATGATTTTCAAAGAAGCTTCAATCTTTGGGCTGAAACAGTTGAGTGTGAATTGAGCAGAGGAATACATCTCACTTAAATGGGAGCAACACTGAGCTGTGTGAGTTTACTGTGTGCTCCCCAGAGGATTATCCACAGCCAGGACTGGAACACACACTACAGCTTCCAGGGAAGAGGAAAGCAACGAGTGTGTGTGTGTGTGTGTGTGTGTGTGTCACACACATCTCTGAATAAGAAGCTATTTCATGCATCATGGTTCTAATCTGGACATTTCATTCATGAGTGTTTCTGTAAAAACAGAAATATATCAAAAAAGAGAAACGAACACATAATCTCCCTCTCATATAAAGCTTTTGATCCTCTTTAGATCATACAAAGGTAATTAATAACATCATGATTATTTGCTGTATTATTTACCAGAGTTTTTTCTATTATTCATCAGTTATAACATGTTTCCCGGTATATTAAATCATTTTTGTAACTGTTTTAATATCATAATACTTTCTCCTTTTGTCATGTGAGAAACGTTTCTGTTAAAAATGGTCTTAAAATAAGAAACTTTTACAGCAAACATCACCACAGATGATAAACACAATGTATGACTGTACTTCCTCTGTGTGAGGTTCAGTGAAACACATATTAATGTGGCTATTTTTGAGCCGCATGCTTTCTTTTGATTATTATTATGTCTTCCCCTGGGGAACATTTTCCACGGTGATGCAATGGGAATGATTTGTTCCTGACTTCTAAATATTTGGGCACATTTTTATGTGGACCCTGAGGCGAGGGAAGAATGAGGCAAATTCTATTGACATTGATGGCGTGTCCTTGACTTTTCAGATGATTCACGCTGGAGTCTTTTCTGTCTCCAGAAAAATTTAAGACTTTATCAGAAAGGACACGGACACTTACACCTGCCAATCACTGTGTCTGTAAATGTGCTTCCTGTGTGTTTCCTGCTGGCTGATGCATGGAGACCATCCTCTGAAATCTTTGAGGCTGTGTGCCAATCACAGCAGCATAAAGGATACAAAAAATGCAGCTAATGGACACAGAAAAGACCCTGTCTGTTGCTTCTGTGTTTGAGTGTCAGGAAGGGTGAAATCACAGTTTGAAGTATGATTATAAGCAACAGTTTTTATATAAATTATGTTTAGAAATCACAACCAGTATTTTGCTGAGTTAATGTGACTCTGTATAAACAGACTCGGATCAGCGGGAAGCTTTCCTCCTCCTCACCATAGCCTCTGATCCCATAGATCCATGTAGTCATTCATTTTAACATCACCATGGCTACCAGGGCTCAGAACAGTGACCCCATCACAAGTTGAAGTACAGTTCACTCCTCACATTAGAAATGTGTCTCCACCTGCATAAAGTGACCACAGTGATCAAATCTCATTTCCCTCATCTATTTTTAAATTAATATGTACATAATTTTCAAAAATGACGCATTGCTGTTTTAACCAGGAGGAAGCAAAAGTAATATATATTTGTGATTTCAGGTACATCTTAGCAACCTAAAAATGTATTGTCATTGTCTGCCGTACAGCGATTCAGAGAGCCAACACACCTGAATGATCATACCATCCAAAATATAAGAGTCACTCACAGTGGTTCCTGAGACACGGGAAATACTCAGAATATGAATGTTTAAAAATACAATGACGACAAAATTAGACAGAGCTACCTACAGGGTTGAAGCCACACCTACTGGACAAGTCACTCCACTCAGGTTGTCTGCAGATTTACATACGAAAAGTGATACACCAAAACAATGTGTACAATCCATGACATCATAAACCAGGAAGTATAAAAAACAACAAACGCATGGGGCAGATCAGGGTGGATGGTGGGACGATAAAAAAAGACAGAAAATCAGACGTCAACGTTGATTTATTAGTCACATAACTTTAGCCACTTTAGCAGTTATTTAAACCCTAACCACTATTGTTTTGTTGCCCAGATATTAGCAAGTTCATTTTGAGAAGACTGTAATGTGTGGAAATGGACATGTGCTGGTCGTTCATAGGAAAACACACGAAACATACCTTTTCGTAAGATATCAAGCCATTGAGTTGTCATTGAATATCCTGCAAGATTAATGAAGTATATCTATCTATCTTTCTATCCATCCATCTTTAAATGAAATAAAACAATACAAACTGTGCCTTGGCATGTTCCAACCAAATCCACCAAGATGTCTGATACATTCATAATATATCTCTATGGGCTTTTTTGAAAAATGTTCAGATGATGTAGATGTTGGTGTGCTGTCTGGGCAAGATCTCAGTGCATCTTGGGAGAATTCCTAATGCTACTTAGAGTAGAGAAGTACTTAGAGCTGTCCACTTGTCATTGGATTGCCCAGGATGCAGGTCTGAACTGTGTGTGTGTGTGTGTGTGTGTGGTTACAGACTCATGGGAGAATGGAACAGATAGAACAGCTCTATTTTCTAATTGAATAGAGATTCAATCCTCAAACCCAACGAGCTGAAGTGGAAAGCAATTAGCCGATTGATGGTGACCGGTCCGGGAGGTGCAGAGGTGTGTGTGTGTGTGTGTGTGTGTGTGTGTTCTTTCATCCTCGAGCAGCCACATCAATCACCATCAATCATCTAATTGCTCAGTACACACACACACGCACACACACACACACACACACACACACACAGTAAGTGCAAAGGGACCCCTTGGAGTGTGTTGGTGTGAAATTCCCTTGGCAGCAAATAATTCACAGTATAGGCATGGAGTCGCAGTGTGAAATCCCAGTAGTGTGCGGTGGATTACTGCTACTCCATTCTCACTGCTCCTCCAAGAGACAAGCAGAGAGCCTGTCAGTCAGCCTTGTTCAGCTCCACCTAAATTTGAAACACACTTTGTAGCACAAAGCATGAAGAAGAGCAGAACAGAAATCAAATCAAAAGGACGAGCTACAGAAACACAAGCACGGATTGGTGTGGAGAAGCTGATTATCACAGAATTGAGCTACATTACGACAACCATCTGCAGATGGAATTACATTAGTAGACAGGCTGTGTATGTGTGTGTGTGTGTGTAAAGAGAGACATCAGTTTATGAAACAAGAAAACAGTATAACCACTGACAGTAATCAGTAGCAATTACTGCTTACTTTCCTAACTGTAGCCTCTTTTGATTATTCTGAATATTAGCCATGTAATATGATAGGACTAGTCAATTACTAAGATACGTAATTGCTCCAAGACTGATTAAAGCAGGAACCATATCACTAACAATATCATGTGTAGTAGCAGTGAGCACACAATGAACATGACGAGCCTCATGGTTTGCTTTGAGTGCTTTGTGACTGAAGTCAGATTTGATTAAAGAGCGCTATGCTACGAGGGGCCATGGGTTTTATTTGATGGAAATTCTTTGTTCTATGTTCAAGAGGGTCCGCACATAGCCCAAAATGTAGGACTGTATGGACTGTACGGATGTGTATGCCAACAAGCATGAAAAAAAACTGCTGCACATCGTTTGACTCTTAACAGGCCACGTGTGCTAAAATTACCATAGATATGGGTCATTAGGGGCCTGCTGGAGCTAATAGGTTGTAAAAATGAAAGAGAAACTTAAAAGCAACACATTCTAGGAAACAAAAACAGTTCACTTTAAGTAGCAAAAAAACCTTAGGGAACAAGGATACAACTTAGATTTAGGCAATAAAAATACAAACTATTTTTGTTTTGACTATAATTCAACTATTGCTTAGGTTTCTGCAACAAAAACACCCTGGCAACAGTTCTTTTTTCAGCGATCTACCATGTGAATAAATAATAAAACCTAATATTGAATTATTGGGACCCTAACTATCTTGGTCCTTATATCAAACAAAAACACGTACATAGCATGACAACAATCTCATTGGCTGTTTTAATAAAGGTACATTTTTTTGGCTGTAAAATATTCTGTATGTTATCTCTTTGAGTGCCAGCCTTTTTTAAAAAAAAAACAAAAAGTGTCTTGTGAGAGCATTTTTTGACCCACAGAACATTTTGTATTATGTCTCTGAAAACACTGAATAGCTCAAATGAAAGAAGAGACTATTTCATCATGAAAAAAAAAAAATCACCAAAAATGCCACTTTTTGTCCAGATTCTGTTTGTTTTGCTTTTTAATCTCAATCTTCTCCACTTCCTGCTTTGACCTCTGTGCTGTATACTGTCTCTTTATATCCAGACTACAAATCCCAGAAGTCCCAAAATTACTCATAGCATGAGAACACTCTTTGCTGCTGCTGCTGAAAAAAGGAAAGACGTATAATGTATATACACGTTTTTGGCACTCAAGCGTTGTAATTTAAAAGATGTACGTATACATCTTTGGCTCTCAAAGAGTTAAGAGGAACATGTCATGACTGCTATGTTGTTTACTAACTTGTATACTGACTGTATAATGCTGTATTGAGGAAAGCAGGCTCTGTGGTTGGGACAAAGCTGGACTCCATCACATTAGTGGCAGAGAGAAGGACTCTGAGCAAACTACTCTCCATCATGGCCTCCACCCTCCACCCTCTGCAGCTCCATCAGCAGAGAGAGGAGTGTGTTCAGTGCTGCTGTCTTCATTCTGCTGCACTGACAGAATGAGGAAGTCCTTTGTCCCACAGAACATATGAGTCTTCAACTCCTCCTCACAGAGACACTGGTTACTTGAATTTCCCTCGGGATTAAATGAAGTATTTATTTATCTGTCTATTTATTACTGTCACACTTCAAATGTATCCCTGAAACCTTGACAGTTATAACAATCCATCTCTTTTTTTCCTACTTCTCTATTACATTTTCCTCCTTTTGTGAGGTTTACACACAGCATCAGCTCATGGTGCAACAATGACTTTGGTTTGCAATTACTACATAATAGATCTATGACAAGGCAGAGAATTTGAAAAGGATTTTAATCACCCTACTCCCTTGAAATATGAATTTCAGCTTCAATTCAAAACACCTTGTCCTGAAATATAATCACAGTTAAATGCAAAGTTGAGTCACAATGTACAAGGACTTCATTTATGTGTGAGTCACTTATCAACTGATAACATCATTAAGCACAGTGCTTTTGCCTGTATGCTGTCTCTGTGAGTCCTGCAGAATGCTTCAGATCCAGGTATCAACCCAATCAGCACAACTGCAACAAGACAACATATTCTTGACATGTAGAATAAATGTGTTGCAAAACCAAAGAGATGCAACATAAGTGTATTAAGCAGCAGCAGCACGCGTCTTGTGACTGTTTCCATGTGAGAGCAGGCTTGAGCAGCTCATCAGCATCTTACTGGTCGTATTGATGGAAGTATTGATCACACAACATGTGGACTGGCACTGGACCATTGACCTCTTTAGATTGAAAGATTGACATTTCTGTCTTAATAAGTGGACATTTCCCTTAACTTGCTGAACTATACCACATTTATCCTGGGTCTCAGCTCCCCGAATGAAATGATCTGACAGGGATATATAAACAGACACATATTAAATGCCTTCACAAAAACAGATTCACTACAAGATATTGCTTTTGGCCTCTCTACCTTAAACACAGCCTACATGCCACATACAGTAGCTATACCCTATAGATGCTCATTAAATTCACTTGTCACTGCAGATGTTTGAAAGCATCTACAAAGAGTATTATCCTGCTTGAATAAAGTGCATGGATGAACGGCTGAATCCTCAAACTGTGCTTGGATGTTATAATGAAATCTCCTGGGTAGAATCCCTGCAGTATCTTTCTGGGTTTTTTGTGGTAATTTACACAACAATAAAAAGTTTGCTTTGGGTAAAAGCCAGTCACCTTCTGGGAAAAAGTGTCGAACCACTCAAAATATAACAGAGAGGCGGAGAGGGAGTGACAGAGGCAACAACAAAAACAAAACAGGGATGAAAAGGATGGGTCTCGCTTGTCTCAGACAATATGCAAGGCGGCTTTCTGAGTGCCCTGCATAAGAATCCATCAATTATAAAAGTATGCTGAGGGGTGAAGCATATCCACACACTGAAGCGCTCAACAGGGAACGGTGAGATTGGAGGCCGAGGGCAGCAGGCAGTCATTAGGATTTCTTTCTAACGTTGGTTGGCTGATTTAGCTTGAAGCTACAGAAAGACACAGAGGCTCAAAGGGCGACTTTCAGCTGGGTGGGAACGCTGAAGCCTCTCAGGGGATGAAAGAGGAACAGGAGAAAGAGACTGGGACCGCAAAGTTCAAAGCCACCGAACGACGACGATGAGAGATGGAGTGGATGTGCGTGCAGTGGAAATGAAGTGTGAGAAGAAATAGCAGAAAAAAAACAGCTTTAATATTACCATCCACGTATTAGCCAGTTGTCCTCATTAATTTAGGTCAAGCTCTTTAATGATTGTGTGAAAGTGCTTTAACTCAAATCCCACATGTCCCCAGCTGCAAAATGAGGCGGAAAAGAGTTTTGCATGCATGTAATTATAAGAGTGCCGAGGCGTCTTGATCCATGGGTTATCTGAATACTGTGTGCAAGCGTTTACCCATGAGTCAATGTGAGCTGAGCCTGGACTGATATGATGGGACATCAGGGCGAGGGATCTCTCAAAGGGAAATTACAGTCATTCTACCCATAGTCAGTTATAATAACAGCGATAGCCCAGTTGTAGGATAACAACTGTAACCAACACGTGACAGTGATGTCTGTCTGGATTTCTTGACATGCTGAGGTGTGGCGTACTTGTTGTTCTAGCTGAGTCTAGTTTGATGCCTGCCAAAAGTTCATTTAGAACAAGAGGCAAAAAGTGGATTTATCTGTCTCAGCTATCTATTTATCAGTAACCTTGAGTTACTCACAAAGCCAGTAAGGAGCATATCGTTACTTAGTAATGACAACTGCCTAGACGTTTCAGAGTCCAGGCAAAGGTTAGTGGCTTTGTTCTGCTCTGTACTGAACTTGGGGAATAACACTGCAGCAAATGTTTAAATAGCATAAGGCAGCTTATATAAACAAACATCTCTTATGAATTAAATTTTACATAAAGTGCATAGGTTAGTGTGTACCATCTGAATGTTAAAGCTATAGTTAGTAATCCTGTTCAGAAACACTTTTTGTTATACTGGATGAAATGGTGCTTCCACCCTGAGAGCAATCAATATGTGTTCAGAAAAAAGAAGGAAAAAAAATCAGACCTCTGTGGACTGGAAAAACTCTGACCAATCAACTGACACTCGGTCTGAATGGAAAGAACCAATCAGATGCCTTCATGTCTCGTCCTGCTCACGCCCCTCTGCCCCTCCCTCCTCCCCACTGTTGTCATAAATATCCAGCACACTCCTCTGCAGAAATACAGAGCTAGCAGGAGAATCTGCTCTGTAGAGACAATGACAGAGAAAATGCTGCCAAAAATATAACTTTCAGTGTTACTTCTGACGACTCACTCTGCTAAACAGGAAAAGAGAAGAAAGAGGGAGGCAGAAAAGACTGAAAGACAAAACTATGAACAAAGCTAAGAGGATAAACCAGAGTGAACATCAGTGGAGACACTGAGACATCTGAAGGGACTGAAAAGTGATGAAGAAGTTGCTTTCTTTCTGTTGGACAGGTTATTATTTGTCTGATATATTGTTGATATAAGGGCTTTGAGCGGGACGTTTTACAGCTGTAGTGATGTGTCAGATGTTCAAGTTTGAGGTGGTGTAGCTTTGGGCAGAGCACAGACGGGAGGGGGAGGAGGGGATGGAGCTTATGTCTCGTTCACACTACACAACAGTCAGAGTCGTTGACTCTCCATTGTGTTCTCACTACGTGACTCTCTTCTCACCATCAGAGGTTTGAGTTGTTCACACTACAGGACTCTCTGGTCAGTAGATGTGTCAGACTGCTGCACTGCTGTCCAGTCAGCCTCCTCTGGTCAAATGAGCCGCTTGTTGTTTTCTAGTGTTTACAGTGATCAATGAAACAAGGCTGACAGGAGCTTTTCTTTTTCCACAAAGTTTATTGAAGAACATCATTTATTGAACTTGTGGGATAAAGAAAATGTCTGCAGCATTTTTTTCTGTATTTCACTGTAATTATGAGTGACAATATTAATAATTATATGGACATATTGCCTTCCAAACATTAGAATGAAGCCTCTTCTGCTATCTTTGAAGATGGATTTCAGTCTCTTCAGTGATCACTGTAAACACGAGAAAACAACAAGTGGCTCATTTATTAACCAGGAATTAGTGAGAGGAGGCTGGTTGGAGCACAGTCAACAGTGAGCTTTTTATTGTAAACATGGACACAGAGCAGAAGGCAGCCCTCCAGGATGTTTGTGAGCTACCATGTAGTGAAAAAAAACAAAAAGAGAAAAGTTGTTGTTGATGTTGTTGATGCAGCTGCTGCTCCTTTCAACCATGTCTGCTCTCATTGGCTGCAGCTCTTTTTACTTTGGTGCAACTCGACTGGATATTTAGGCTAGATATTCAGTTTTCATCGGCTGCCTCACCCCGATCTGGGGGAGGGGTGTGAAAAAAAATGTCGCTGACGTGCCGATTGGCCAACAATCGTGTTGTGTGAACAAGGCATTAGAGGAGCCACTTTCAAATCTTGCTAGCTCTCCAACATGACAGACTATAGCTTTAAAAGCGTATAGTCAAAGTCAATGAATGTAGACGATGGATAAAAGACTGCCATCGGCCACCTGTTTCATGTAAAATTCTCTTTTCCTTACGCTGCATTCTGTGCTTAGCACCGCCCAAGATGATTGTGACGGTTTAAAGAAAAGCAAATGTCCATGAGAGCTTATGTCTACAATGCTGTGGAAATGTACAAAATACTCTCTTTGCTAACACTGACAGTTGTCTCATAAGAACTGATCCAATGTGCGCTGAATGAGCAAACACTGAGTGAAACCTATTGTTTCACACATGACCACAACTCATGTTAATCTGTCATCACAGTGAGCTGCATGGTGAGAGTGCTAGAAAGGAAGACCACAGGCTACAAATTTATCTTTCAAGACAGTATGCTCAAATATTAACAAGATATCACTTCAGTGCAAACTAATACATATTGAATTGTATTGTTGGGCTCAAAAAACAAATCCTGCCAGACTGACCCTAATGTGAAAGCTGCAAATGCCATCTCCGCCTGTTTAGCATGCAACACCGGAATAAACAGACATGTTTTACTGGGTGTTTTGCTGCCACCCTTGGGGATGTTTATGAGCTCACATGCAGCCTCTGCTTCACAGCCAAAGAGCCTGGCTGCTTTCTGCTTTGGTGCTTCTAGCTCAATACTCTTTGTAAACAGCAGACACGGCAGGCTGATTCCATCTCGTTCAACTTTTTTATTTATTTATTTATTTTTGAAGGCATTGGAATTAACTTACCAATTATTTACCTGTCTAAAGTGTATGATTGATCATTGGCTTTATGCAGAGCTGCACTACTTCCTGAACTTCAGATAGCTCCTTTGTTTCCTGTCTGCCATTAGTGGACAAACTGATTAATCCAGGTGTGTTTTTGTTGTGACTACTGAGGTCAGGCACACCTGGATTAATCAGTTAAATAATGGCAGACAGGAAACAAAGGAGCTATCTGAAGTTCAGGAAGTAGTGCAGCTGTGCATAAAGCCAATGATGTCGATATGAAAGCTCTGTCTCATTTAACCTTTACTTTTAGTTTCAGAGGGATAAAATGAAAAAGAGAGTGAAAAATAAAGTTTTTACTACAGTACGATACCCTTCCTGTACCTCGGCTGGTAATAACATTTTATCTACCAGTGATAGACAGCTATTATATCTCAAAATGTTCACACTCCTTCTGCTGCTTGTCTATGGTCCAGGTATCCCGCTCTGCTGTTTCCTTTACTTTTTTTCTCACATCCTCGGCGGTGTATCTTCAGTGTAAAGACACTCTGCAAAAGCAATAAAATGCATCTTAATCTCGAACTGGCTCTGACCTGGGTATTTATAGAGCAGCTCCTCCATCAGAGTGAGTGAATGAGGCTCGATCACGAGGAGTTCACAGAACGAATTGCTCCTGAGAAGCACACAGGTACACAGACAGCAGAGAAATATGTGAAGGATGTGGTCGATAAATCACAAAGCTATCTGGGGTTCCAGCATCCATCCCCTTAAAGAGAAGCTGCAGCTTTATGATGGGGGGAGTCAAAATAACACACATGTATGTTTACATTCTTGCTGACTGACATAGAGCAGCTAAAACTGTGTTCATATTTGCAAACAGCTTTGATGGATTACCATGACAGAGCCAGGTACTGACCTTTTTGACGATCACCACCACTAAGTTTAGTTTAGGTTTAGGTACTGCCAACAACTGATGCTACCTGGGTTCTCCATCTACAATACAAAGACTGACCTGGTGATACATGAGGTACACGTCCCTTTCTCTGGCATCTCTGCTGCTCCTGTGTGTGTGGAGGGCTGAGGCTATCCACCATGTTAGGGTCTTTGAATGTAATCTACTTTAAAACACTGTTAACCACAATGTAAGAGGTAATTACTAGGGTTGCAAATTATGGGACTTTTCAAAAATGGAAACTTTCCGTGAAAATTTTTAGGGAATTAATGGAAATAAACAGGAATAAACTGGAAATTTTCAAAATTGAAGGTTGGCTCTTCATAGGAAATTTAAATATAGTTGAGGAAAGTATATTTTAGCATAATCTTGACTCAAAACAAATGGATGCCATTCAAATACACTTGAATATCCATGTCATTCCTCAATCACATACACAGAGCACACTGCTTCCTGCATGGCCAGAGCCATATACAGAGAGAGTACTGACAACTAGCATTTCTGTTATGTAGTAAACATGGCGTGCACCAAATACGTGACCACCTGTGAACCAATCCCACGACAGAACTGTCCTGAACGTTCAACAGTTCTGTCGTGGGATTGGTTCAAAGGTAGTCAAGTGTTTGGAGTACTCCATGTTTACTACATAACAGGTATGCTAGTTGTTGGTACTGTCTCTATGTACAGCTCCATGCTTGGCTATTGAGACCACACCCCCTACTGGCACTGTGCTGAGTGGAAAAGCTGGTTGGCATTCGTAGGCCAACCTAAGGTTCTTTGAGTCTGACACAGAGCCATCCTCAACAAGGCTGGAAAGTGACACTGAAGAGGAAGACTCAGAGTTGGATGTTGAGGAAATGGACATGTTGTTGGACGTTGATGATGTGCAGGAAAGGCCTAATGACTGAGCAAAAATGCAGAGGATTGCTTGAAGGAAGATTTGCATGTTTAATGGGATGTCTTGGAGGGAGAGTGGCTTTTTTCATTTCACATTTTGAATGGGGCTTTGTGGAGATTTTTGGATGGGGGATGCATTTTTGAATGAGTGGGGTTGGGAATATTGAACCCAACGTTCCTGTTATTGTTCATCCATGGAGCAAGTAATTAAAATGTGTTCTGTTCTACTTACAAATAATTCTGTTGAAAGATCTGTTGAAAACATTTTGTACAGATGTTTTCTTATGACTCTGTTTATATTTATGCTTGGATACAATATATTCACAGTTAATTCCCTTAAATTCCCATTAATGCCCATAATTCCCATGGAACGTTTTCAATGTTGAATATTTCCAAAATTTCCAAGATTAACTTGCCATTGAAATTTATGGGAAACATTCTGGAAATTTTATGCCCCTTTGCAACCCTAGTAATGACATTACCTCCACTCATCTGATTACCTGTCCCTCTCAGTCTGTCTTTTGTTAAGTAGAGAGGTGATGAAGCTGGTAATTTTTCTGAGTAAATGTTGTGTTTATTAGTTCAATTTGGAGAAAACTTTAGGAAACTAGATAAAGGCATTCACACTTTATTCAAAGTCGAATATTCAGTCAAAGCTGAATTGGAAAGTTAAGACTGACTTGGGTTTGTAACATTTAATTTCATGCTGCACTTTCCTCATCTGTGCATTTACGCTTTTTTTGACACATGATGTCAAAATTTAAATTGACTTCCAAGATGACCGCTGTTCATCCACTCTAAGAGGAGAGAGCTGCTACTCTGGGACCTTCTGAGGTGGACCAGACAGGACATTGGAGGGAGACACCCAGGGCAGACCTGGACATGTTGGTGATGTTAGTCTCATGGTTGGACAGGGATGAGGGAAGTCCTGAGGGAGGCTGTCAGAGTAGACAGTGTTTTGTCTGCTCTGCTTGTCCTGTTCAAAGGAGAACTGAGAAAACAGACATATATGTGACCTCAGCTGTCACCTCTCCTCTGGACCAGCTCTTCATTACACCTCTCCCTGCCTCGTTCCTAATAGCTTTCGCTAAATGGGAGTTTCATCCAGTTCCTCGTTGGCACATCTGTGCCATTTCCATCAATGCAGCAAACTTGTTTGTGTTTGCTGCAGATGGCCTGGATGTTGTTAAGTCCCCTGAGTCAGAACGATGAGGAAAGAGGGAAAAAGAGATGAATAGGACTCGTTTCCGTTTCCTTTTTTTCTCCCCTTACTCCTCTTTCTGTCATAACTCGCTTTGCTGATGAGTTGAAGCAGCGTCGCTCGGAGCAATGAGATAATTGTCACTCCTCTTTCCACACCCACATAAAGAGTGTGTGTGTGTAAGTGTGTGTGTGTGTTTGTGCACTGGGGATCTGCAGGCCTTGTGGCAGGCTCTTTTTCATTGTTTTGTCTGCTATAATTAGCAAACTTCTCTGAAAAATCATCCAACACACACTGATACACAGAGTCATGATGCTTTGTGCAGGCTGCTATTTTCACCTTGACATTCCTGCTAAAACCTAGAAACACACTTTGTTTTCTCTGCCTCCTCCCCCCCGCAGGTCATTAGTTAATGCACTCCCACAGATGGGAGAACATGAAAGAGTCTCTCATGTTGAGTGATCGACTCAATCCTCCTCAGATCTCCGAGCAACACTCTGATCAATAAGGAGGCATTGCTTGGCATGAGAAAACATGAGGAGGAAGCCTGCTGCTTGTATGCGAGTCCGCTCAGCAAGACGTTTATCTTCTAACATGGCACCACTGTAGCGTCACTTCATTCAATATCTATACATCATTGTATGGAGGCGACGGTCCACTGCTGCCCTCCCCCGTGACGCTTTCAGCACCTTCATAAACTTCATAACAATGTACGAAGAGTCACACTGAAAGTCACAGCAATATTTCATCTGCAAATCAAAATCTTTCGATTTTATGGCAGGTGGTGACAGATATTTATTCCCATCAAGGTTGAAAGAAAACAATAATTTGTAGAAATGTCCCATATTCATCTCATATATCACACCCAACATTTCTGAACAGCCCACCGTCCATCTAATCAAAGGTTCAGAGCTGGTCTTAGGGTTTTTATCAAGCCTGCTAATCAAATCTACTTTATCATGTTTGGTCTCTAAAATGTTTTATATATATATATATATATTTTAAAAGCCAGTCTTAACTTCTTAAGTCCCAATATAATGTTATCACATCTCTTATTTTATCTGACCAACAGTCAAAAACAAACTTCTTTATCACATATGATGAAGAAAAGAAGACAACCCTTAAAACCCTTGAAGCTGAAATCTGAAAAATCTGGCAAAAAGGAAAACGGACATAATCAAACATGGGCTCTAGTTATTTTTCAGCAGTTTCCTATCTGTGATACAAACTACAAAAAAAAACAAAAACAAAACTCCATTACATGCAGAAACTTCAAATTTTCTTCTTTAAATTGTGACTTCAGGTATTTGAGCAAGAAACTTTGTAGCACAGAAGCCACTGTGACCAAATGTGGCGATGACAGGTTTATTAGTAAATGGTAAAATAATTGCACATGTAAAAAAAAAACAAAACATAACATCTATGTGAGGAATGCTAATGTTAACCACCAATCAGACGACTATGAGATGATTTAAAGGTTTCATTTACAGGGAGTAGGATGTGTTGTTCCTTAGATCTAAAGTTACTTAGTCTTCCTCTAAAAAAGAAAAATACTGCTTTGAAGGAAAAACATTATGGTATGTTTTCTCAATTTAGGGGTGGGCACCGAATTCTGTACTTTTATTGGTACCGACTGAATTCCGAGTACAGAGTATCGATTCACGTGGAGTCAGTCAATACCACATTTCGGTACCTGAACGCACCTTCACAGGCATCAGTTTGAGCTTCCTTAAAAAGAACTGTTAAAGATGTTGGTATGGTTCTTGAATGGGTGGTCTGTTTTAGCTTCTAATGTGAAAACTGTTATAGAGTAATTTATTTTCATTTTATTTAGTTTTAAGTTACCCCACACACATTTTTCTCAAGTGCTCTTAAGTTTTATGTTGGAGTTCTTTGATGTTATTGAGAAATAAATATTACAAATTCAGAAGTTTTGACTAAAAATACAAAATAACTTTAATTACCACACATATACGCAAAAAAGTACCGAAAACAGGTATCGATATATACCAGTACCGATTCTCAGGTACAGAGTATCGGTACCGTATCGGTTCAAATGAGAAAGGTACCCATCTCTAATTCAACTGCACAGTCATCTACAAAGGATAGGTTACCAAATGAAATAATCTTCCAAATTATATGATTTGCTAGAAATGGACCGTTTCCATCATTATAAGCCTTGATACATGATAAAACCTTTGGGAGAATAAATCAACAGTTTATTATAACAGGTTGACTCAACTTTACTGTCACTGCACACACTAGCCATGTTCAGCTCACCGCACAACACATTTATACCAAAGGGAACCAACTCCATAATAATGAAAATTATGTTCCGAGCTCCAACTAGCATGAATCAGCAATCATCATATCAGCAAGTTCAACAAGGACAAGCAGAAATAAATCAAGCACTGCCTCCGGTTACATTTGTTTTATTTGTTTTTGTTTAGTGGGAAACAAATGTGTTATTTGTGAACACACGAGGGGGTGCACAACAAAAAAAGTTTGCTTGGTAAATAAGTGCTGTACAGGAAAAAAAAACAACACCTTCACTAAATCACTATTCAAATCAAATATCCATATAATGTCTGGCATATTTTCAAATCATTGCTCCAGAGCCAGTGATAAATCATCTCTGCAGATGAATCTGGAGGGCATTGTTAAGCAACATAAAACAACTTTATGTTGCTTTGTTCTGCACTCTGAAGTTTAAATAATTAACCCCTAATTAATCTCCACTGAAAATAACGTGCTTTTTGTTTTATAACTGACCAAGACAACAGTACGTGATTCAGTAATACAATCTAGACTGTGATTTATAGTAACTCTATAGAAAGAAATATGCTCTGTAAACTATGTTTGTATTGTATGTATTCATTTCTCTCTGTCTGGCTGCTATTTGTCTGGTGTGTGCTCCCTTACTCCTGTTTTCTTCCTCCAATAAATGAAAAAGGAATAAAAGAGAGAGAGACACAGAGAGAGAGAGAGAGGATGACATCCACGTGGACATTTAACTGTCTTAGCTGATATTTATCCTGTCTCTGAGCGTGCTGTTTGATGCATGTGTGTTATCTTTGCCTGTGTGTGGTTGGCTCTGGAGGCTGCAGGCGTAGCTCAGCAGAGTGGATCTGGGTCCACAGATACTGATTGATCTGACGTTTGGCTGGCCGGTGGGTGGGTGGGGAGAGAGCTCCAAGCATTAAAGTGACACTAACCAAGATTCTTTATGTACAAATATAAATGTATTACCGGCCTGAATCACAAAGTGAAGCAGCAACGGCGCTCAGCACTGAAATGCCCCAGATGTAATTTCCCCCAAATTAAATTCTGGTGATGGGTATGGTCACTTCTGTGCCCACAGGAAGCCATGAATCATGAATTAAGACTGGAACACAAACAGAAGCCGTCGAGCCAAAGCTGATCTTTTGCCTCTGTCGTTCCTTTAGCAAACTTCTTAGACAGAATCCATCACAGGTTGGTAAAGACAGAGAGCAAGTGCTTTTAGAGTCCCAGGCTGTTCTGATAAAACAGTTATAGCTTTACTGATGAAATGAGAAGAAAATGCACTGTAATTTGTACATATATCACACAAAACAAATTAGTATGTAATCCACATTATCAACAAGGAATAAAGAATGCCACGTGGGGAGGAAGTCATTCTGGATAGATCGGTCAAAAACACCAGAAATTCACCCAGAAGATGGTTTTAACATCCTGTGTAAAAACAGAAATTAATGTTCATTTATTTGTCACGTAACGCCTCTACTAAAGTTACTACTTTTTCCAGCAAGACTAATAATTTTAACAAAAAAAAAATGTTGTTTTGTCAGAAAACTTCTGAACTTAAAGGTCCAATGATGTAAAAAACGAGTTTTAATGCAGAATAAAAAGTAAAAGAAAGTGTGTGTTGGAAACAAGCTGTCAGGATTTCTGTCCAGTTGTGATGTCACAACAGTATACCATATAAACTATTACGTGGTTGTTAAGTACACATGTTGTCGTTCTTCTTTGAATGACAGGAAGTAAACACGGACCAAAGCTGTTGGTTTTAACATTACAGCATGTTCTAACAGAAAAATACAGGTATTAACCTGAAAATGAGCATGATATAGGACCATTAAGTCACGGCAAAAACAATGGAGCCGATACAAACACTGAAAAATTGGTAGGAAAAATGAAAGATATTTTTACATAAGCAATAGAAACTGCTGTATGAGAAGATGTTGTGTAATTAAAGTATTCTCTCTGGCAGCTCGAACAATAACGTCAGATTGATCAAACAGACTCAGATGCTGACGGCGTCTCTTCCTCCCACCTCTCTCGCTCTTTCTGCATTGTAACCTGCTTTCAGAGTTTTTCCTGAGCGACTCAGAACTGCCCTTGCTAGAACTTTCCTTTTGTTTCAGCCTCTAAGAATTTCCCTTTCATTCTTTGTTTTCCCGCCATGTCTTTCTCCCTACTACAGTGACGACACAGCGGCGGTAATTAGAAGAGATAAGATGCAGGACTCGTCTGGCGAACGCTCACTAAGCTTGGGATGAGAATCGCAGACAAAAGCTTCTGCAGTGGTCAGCAAAAAAGAAAAACTATAGAAGGAGGCGTCTTGGATCAAAGAAAGGTTGGAGGAAGAGGAACTAGAATATAGGCGGACAGAGGGAAGGGGGGGAGACGAAGATGACAAGTAGTGAAAAGATTTCCCGCATCACAGAGGAAACTGGAGGAGGGGGAAAGACAAAGGATGAGTGGACAAGATTCTGTAACTATTTTGTCATGAAGCCGTGAAACAAGGGATCGAAGGGAAGCTTTTTTGGTTTCCTTTCTTCTGAGAGAAGAGATCAACAGCAGTTTTGTGTGTGTATATATCGATCTGTTAAGTGTCACTGAATGCTCTAGTTCCAATTTAGATCTGTATTTTTACCAGAATCCCTGGCTCACACTGAGCACAAATGTATAAGGTCTGGTGCTCCCTCTGACATTATCCATTAGTTCCCACAGATCTCCTAAAAAGACTCTAGCCCTCCCTGTCTGCATGAACCAGTTTTTTCTTATCCACTCCTCCCATCCATCCACACTTCCCATTCTCTCCTCCACTCTCATCAGCTCAAGTGACAAAAAAGTACCACTCGGCGTCCAATATTTCACAGAGCGGCAATCAGGGTTCATCTCAACAGGAGCCGGCTGTGGCTAATGACTCTCAAAAATACAGCGCAAACCCTTGGGCTAACTCCTACATGAAAGGCATCTCGGGGAGAGGAAAGGTAAGGAGCTAACCTGCTCCACTGTGCTAATTATTCAGACCACTTTTTACAGTCTGACACATTATTTGGTAATAAGCTCCGACAGCAGCCTGCTGAGAATATTCATCCAGGCTGCGGCCAGAAGATGACCGCCATCCGAAAACATCCTACTGTCAGTTTGCTTCTGTCACATACAGTGCTGAGAGGAACTAACTGCAGCAAAAAGGAGGTTGTTTTGCCCTTTTAAAAAGAAATCTTTAAACAAGTAACAAGAGGTACAGAGATAAATATCACACAAACAACGATGATTTATGTTTTTTTTTATGCTGAATCAATGATTTCCAAGAGACTTCTGAGCACATCTCTGGTAAACACACTATTTAAAGAGCTGCTTTTGTGTGATTCTTTGTAAAAAATAATCAACTAATTGACTAGTTAATAAAATCCTGTGATTTTCAGTTAACCAACAGTTGGTTGATGACAGCCCTAGGTTGTTCCATTCAGGCTATATGGGGGTGTCTGATTTTACATCATTGGGTTGACTTGGCTGGTTCTTCTAATAAATAATGTATCCTATGTTATATTCTGAAGTCAAGACAAGAAGACAAATTGTGTAATTGGGTGTTTCAGCTCTTTGGTCTGGTTTGCAAAAAAAGGAAGCTGATGTCAACAATAAGAATATGGATCAATGTCCGTGTAGGTTGTCAGTCATTCAGGTGAAGATGAAGTGGAAGAGCAAAACAGTGCATTGGACTGCCTGAAGTTTGATGTAGATGTTTCACCTCTCATCCAGTAGGAGTGGAGAACTGAAGAAGCCTCTTGGGTGAGAAATGAAACGTCTCCAGCAAACTTCAAGCAAGTCCTGTTGAATATGGCTCAATGTGAGACAAGGAAAACATGATGAGATGATCAGACAAGACTTCACAAATTGATTACGTTTAATCAGGAAGTCCAATATTAGTAACATATCCATGGGTCTGAGGGTTTATTACATGCTAAAATACTGCACAGCTATTGAAAGTAATCAACCAAGAGCTAGCATTTACTGGATTGGCCAACGCGCTGCATGGTGTTGCATAATATTGTGATGGTTGATGAGGGTCAACTAACACGCTAACCAGACATTAACATGCTAGTGCTAGTCATTCACATTTTCCAAGCGAGCTGACTCAGTTTATCCAGTTAGTATTTCAAGTGACACTGACTTGTGGAGCAGTTTCTACCTTGGCAAAACAGAAGATGATACAACTGTGCTAATAAGATACGATAACCAATAGTCTTTGGCTCTTGGTTCCATCAAAGATCAACACTGCCAAGATTCATGAGCTTGTATTTACACTTCATGATCAGAATCACATTGTAAAACAAGCTATTAACTACAATAACAGTAGTTAGTTGAGAAAAACTGCAATTAGGGTTAAACATAAAACTTTGCAGGGTTTGACTGCTGATTCCCTGGTTGTAGCTCAGTACAGATTATTGTATTTTTACAAATTATTCCAATATTTCTTTATAATGACAGCAAATATAGGAAGATGAAGGTTATGAAATGACTTGAGTCTCTGAACGCAGAAGCAGAAGGGAAGTGTTGTGGCTCTGAAACTGCCAAGTCAACCTTTTCAACCTTCTTCCTCTTCCCCATACACCAGGGTATAAACACCAGGCACTGATGCTTTCATGTTCTCATGATAAACTGCCATCTGCTTAGACACTGACGTTGTGAGTATGTGCATCATGAGTGTCCTGGAGCAGCAGTGGAAATTACCTTCCAATTAGATCTAATAGATAGAATTAGAGTCCAGAGCATAAAGTGAGGCTGTGGTTAGCTCCTCGGGCGTGGATGGCCCTGGGTTTAGAAAATTAATTAGAGACGGCCAAGTGAAATGGTGAACAGACAAGATGGCATTTATTCTACTCTGCATTCCCTTTTTGTCAGTCACGACAGACAAGAAATGGAGAACAATCCTCTGAACCAAAAGAGAAAAAAATGATCCGACTGGGACTTCTTCTTTATCATCCTTCATTAATGTCTTTGTAAGACACAGAAGAATTTTAGTTGAAGTGTTTATAACCTTCAAAGTTATCTCCACAGTCCTTCAAACAGAACTGACAGTAGTGAATGGAAGTAATACACGGTGGCCCTGAGTGCTCAACACTCTGCTAATTAAGAAACCATGCAAATAAACAACACACAACATTTTGACAACACAAGGACATCATGAAGAAATTATCACTATTTTTAATCACAATCTAATGCAGAATTTCAATAGTTCAAATTCTTTTATTTTCCATTTCAGAACATATTGACAATGATTGTTTGTACAATGATGGCAATTCAGAACAGAATTTGTTTGTATGTTGGTTTTTAACGGTTTGCAAAGTAACTGAAAAAGTTATGAACAGTTTTTGACGAAATTTTCAGGATTGGCCAGAAGTGGCCTAACTTAAAACTGATTAATTTGTGGTGGTGCCGTTCAACTACATCTCCCAGAAGCTCCAAAATTACTCACAGGCTGTGTGAGATCGCCATCTTGTGCCATTGACGTATATCTAACAAACACGTCAATTTATTCACTCACTAAAATCTACACCAATAACATTGATCTGTGATAAGCTTACATCATCTTGATTTATCAGTCTGTCTTTAGAAAACATCTAACAGCTTAATAACTCAACCAAGATTTCAAGACCATGAGATGTGGGCTGAAAGTAGAGGACCTCTAGTTAAAACCTGCTTCAAAACCAGGATCCGTCACAGATCAGCAGACCATCACAGCAAACCACTCCTATGACCAGTTTAGAGTGACTAGATAACCTGACCTGCATGTCTTTGGACTTGGACTGGAGAACATAGAGAGAACCCAGAGATGGAGAACATGCAGACTCCGCACAGGACCCCAGGATGCCCCACCATGGTGGCCCACATGTCACATTCAAAGTGTAATTTCCACTGTTTCAATGCATCTATTCTCTTTCCTCAGTCTTTACATATAGTTTACACACACACACATGCACACATCTGTATCTGCATCTGTCTTTTTGATCCTAACCACCCTGGCAGGGTAATCTAGAACCACTACCTCTTCTACCTACACACCCATGCTTATTTGAGAGATGACAGGACAAAATATGAAGGCATGAGTCTGGAAATTGCACTTGACATCAAGGAAAAACCTCTCCTGTAGACTATGACTAGCTAGTGAGTGGCGAGATGCTGCAAAGAACACCTTAGATCTCAACATTATAATAATGGACTTCCTGACACAGGCGCTAACACGATGGGCCTTGCATTATGCATTATTTGGCCATCTGCACAGCTTTCGGCTTTGATGCATGGAAGAGGAATTATGCTGTAGCAGGGGTGTGCCCGCCGGTCACTGAGCGAGTGTGTCCGTGTGCGTTTGCGGCTGGTGAGAAAAATGATCTCACATTCGTGAGTCACTACATTTCAAACCTTTTAGGGGGTTTATCCACATACTAATCGTATAGGGCACGCCACGGCTGCCAAGATGACTACAGAGAGGGAAAGTGATGATAATGAACAATGTCAATGCTAACCACGCTACTCTACAGTCTACAGAGGAAAGGAGAGCACATTACAAAATACCTGACAGAAATATTTAGCGATAGATGGCTTAGCAGCTAGACTCAGCATATTGCCTATGATGGCATTCTGCCCAGGAAGTCTGTTGAAAATGAAAATGACTCTCCATTTCACATCCTTGTATAGTATGTGCTGATTAAAAAAGGTACCTGTTCATGAAGAAAACATCTGGCCCCATTATGTTGTCATCTGGAGGATCCAGCCAGGGCATCTTTAGTCTGCACTCTGGCTCAACGAGAGATTTATGATACTGTCTAACCGCCTTGAAAGTCGGTCTCCAAAGCTAAAATATTCATGATTTCTTCATTAGTTACCTGGCAGCACGATTAAGAAACACCTCAAGTCGTGCCATGTTTATTTGTTTTCAGACAGGAACAAGCAAAAATGTTCTTCAGAATAAAATGATGTGATTTTAAGCCTCTCTGTGATAAAATAATAAAAAACAATCTAATCTTTTTACACTTAATTCACAGTTTCAGCACATTTCTGTGTTAACTGTTCTGCAACATACAGCCATTATGTTATTAATGCTAAGCCTGCTCTCTGATTCTTCTCTATGCCTTTTTTTATGCAGGTAAAATATCTTTTACTGCACATATTTCCTTGTCCCTTTGATTCTGTAATGCTAAAATTGAAACAGTCGAAAATAAACTGGCAAACTTTTAATAGTGTGTGTTAGAAAAGCTGAATTTAAAAGGCTATCAAGAACATGTCTGACAGGTAAAAGCAACACCAGGATGTCAAAATAGAATTAAAGATGCCGTTAGTCAAAGCACAACATTAATAATGTAAGAACAAAGAAAATCTGTGTGACAGATGATAACATTGCTACAATGCTGCACTATTCAGCTGCATAAATATTTCAGAAGGTGTTTGCATCTTCTCTCTTCCTAGTGTTCTTGTTTTTCTTCTTGGTGCATTTACTTTGAAAGTACTCTTTGACAAGCACTAGTACAATGTGATTTATCGTTATCAATAGGGAGGTCTGCTCTAACTCCTGCCCTCTCGTCCCATAGAGAAATAAAGCTGCAGTCTAAACGGGAAGTCCAGTCTTATCCAGCTAAAGCAATAAAAACAGAGCCAGACTGCCTCTGGACAAATTATCAGAGATGGAGAGCACAGGGAAATATACTCAGGCACATCGACAGGGACGAGTGTGTGTGTGTGTGTGTGCGTGTAGGTTTTGTACGTGTATGTGCAGTGTATAATAACTGTATAATACAGTTTGGCTGAAGCACTCTGTACTTTAGCTGCTTTTACAGAGTTAGTCCAGCTGTTATGAAGTCACTCTGCCAACAGCAGGGGTTGGTGCAGATGAAGTTGCTCAATATGCCGTTGCCACTCACCATTCCATCATTACACCAGTTCCCCCAGCAACCAGCTGTACATTTGGTATCTCTCCCCTTACTGTCTCTTGTCACTTGTTGTATTCTGAGATGTAAAATGTACATTTTCAAGGAGTGTCAAGGTTAGAGTAGGTTCAGGAAGTACTGTCGGCACAAACATGATAAGTTCTGGCTTTGATTAAAACTCTTTAAACAACAAAATTGACATTACGCATCACAACTTAAAGCAAGGGTTGTTCCTCAAAACATTTGTTATATTTGTCGAAATGGATATTACTTCTCAACAGCAAGCAACAAATCAAATCCTCAATCAACAATCAAAAAGAAAAAAATAGCCATGATTATTGTTTATGTTCATTCTTATAATTTCGGGGGAATGGCTTTGAAGGGACACCTGACTGGGCGGACTGTCAGTGTTGCTGACTTGGTAAAATCATTGCTATTTGCGTTAGAAAAAAAATTATATTTGTCAGTTGGCTCATATCAAAAATAAAATATAGCACTTTGTTTATTCATAAATTCACTAAATGCAGTTCAATTCACATAAATGTGGTAGATGGGAATGACTAAAAATGTGACGAAATGGATGAATATATACATTACTATACAAGGGCATGAGGAACAACATGGACATGTGAACAAAGACATCTCTACATACAGCCCTGTAAGAGCTGATAATGTAATAAAAAAGTATAAAACTCAAAGTAATAACTGGTTGATAATGTAACAAAATCTGTAATAACTGTAATAACTTTTTGTGCAACAACACATTACAATTTATTCATTATTACGCAATGAAGCGAGCACAATATTTTTCTCCTAATTTTGCAAAATTATTGGGCAGTTCAACAATTTAATAATTAATGGGGTATTTGGTTCAATGTAGAGTGCAGCATGCATAAAAGATCTCTTTTAATAGTTTTTTGGTAATATTGTATTGAGTCGCCCTATAATGTAACAGAATTAGGATTTTGTTACATTATCAACCAGGTTTATTAGATTTATTTTTTTTATCAAGGTCTTTTTATTAACATATTAGGAGAAAAATGACTATATACATGTTCATTTAACAATTTTTTCTTTTTTCTCCCTCCACCCCTCTCCCCACCCTACAACACCAACATCCAAACACAGCGGCCAGACACAAGAAAGGAAAGAGCAGAAAATAAATATATAAATAAATAAATACAGGTAAAATAAAAATATAACAAAACAAAATAAAAAAGTAATTAAACAGAAATATATACACATATATAAGTAAATCACATAAGGCAGATAATTAAATCAAAGTTGATACCTAGATACATACTGATTAGAATTATTTTTTATTACATTATGTGTCGTTGTTACATTATCAGCTCTTACAAGCCCATCACCAATGACAACTTGTTTTCACCTCAGTGAAGGTGAATAAAATAACGTTGAAATGATAATTTATTGATAGAAAAAACACCTTTTTACAAAATTAAAAAGAATGGCTCACATGGCTGGCACCAGTTTGTCTTGTTTGTATGAAGGAACATTTAATGGAAAACTGTAGAACCAAAAAAAACAATCAATACATTCAATGTGTCTCATCATTATGAAGAAGGATTTGTATTGCGGGAGCAGATGCTCCATTTTAAAACTTGCAGAGCCTCCTTTTGCAATAAAAGTTACGTTAATTTTAGTGGCTCCATAAACTAGAATCAGTTCAGTAGGTCAAAGGAATGATGTTAAGATATGCTTTATCTGCTCACAGAAACCAAAGGCTGACTGCAGGAAGGGGCTGAGAGGTGATTAACAGCATGTCGTCAAGGTGCCCAACCTCCATGGACACAAATGAAGTAACTAATGAATACCATTAGGATTTAGCAAATGGCCTCTGTCAGGGAACAGCGACCAAAGAATCAGTGTGAGTGTGTGTTCACATGTGTGCAGGCATTTTAATCACTTGGTAACTTTTAATTAAAAACTGTGAGACTACTTCAAGGCAACAAAATAATAAGAAAAAAAAAATCAGAAACACTTAGCTGTTATTGGGCATGGAGGTATGGTTTGACGGATACTGTAGCTGAGGAACACAATGAATTAGTCCGCTGCTTTTCAAGCTGGCCTTTAAATCCTGTCACACTCCGCTGGCAGGACAACAACAGCCCTTGCAGAGCACAGTCATGCATTTCAATTCAGGCCACTTTGGCCAGTTTAAATTGGCCACCAGTTGTT